>OZ038316.1:6188339-6195839 GCA_964035775.1 Osedax frankpressi | reverse complement strand
AGGTAGTGGTAGTGGAAGTGATGGTATTTACAGTGGTGGTAGTGGTAGTGAAGCTGTTGGTATTTACAGTGGTGGTAGTGGTAGTGGAGCTGTTGGTATTTACAGTGGTGGTAGTGGTAGTGGATTTGTTGGTATTTAAAGTGGAGGTAGTGGTAGTGGAGCTGTTGGTATTTACAGTGGTGGTAGTGGTAGTGGAAGTGATGGTATTTACAGTGGAGGTAGTGGTAGTGGAGATGTTGGTATTTACAGTGGTGGTAGTGGTAATGGAAGTGATGGTATTTACAGTGTTGGTAGTGGTAGTGGAGTTGTTGGTATTTACAGTGGAGGTAGTGGTAGTGGAAGTGATGGTATTTACAGTGGTGGTAGTGGTAGTGGAAGTGATGGTATTTACAGTGTTGGTAGTGGTAGTGGAAGTGATGATATTTACAGTGGAGGTAGTGGTAGTGGAGCTGTTGGTATTTACAGTGGAGGTAGTGGTAGTGAAGCTGTTGGTATTTACAGTGGTGGTAGTGGTAGTGGAGCTGTTGGTATTTACAGTGGAGGTAGTGGTAGTGGAGCTGTTGATATTTACAGTGTTGGTAGTGGTAGTGGAAGTGATGGTATTTACAGTGGTGGTAGTGGTAGTGGAGCTGATGGTATTTACAGTGGAGGTAGTGGTAGTGGAGCTGTTGGTATTTACAGTGGAGGTAGTGGTAGTGGAGCTGTTGGTATTTACAGTGGAGGTAGTGGTAGTGGAGCTGTTGATATTTACAGTGGAGGTAGTGGTAGTGGAGCTGTTGGTATTTACAGTGGAGGTAGTGGTAGTGGAGCTGTTGGTATTTACAGTGTTGGTAGTGGTAGTGGAAGTGATGGTATTTACAGTGGTGGTAGTGGTAGTAGAGCTGTTGGTATTTACAGTGGAGGTAGTGGTAGTGGAAGTGATGGTATTTACAGTGGTGGTAGTGGTAGTGGAGCTGATGGTATTTACAGTGGAGGTAGTGGTAGTGGAGCTGTTGGTATTTACAATGGAGGTAGTGGTAGTGGATTGTTGGTATTTACAATGGAGGTAGTGGTAGTGGAAGTGATGGTATTTACAGTGGTGGTAGTGGTAATGGAGCTGTTGGTATTTACAGTGGAGGTAGTGGTAGTGGAGCTGTTGATATTTAAAGTGGAGGTAATGGTAGTGGAGCTGTTGGTATTTACAGTGGAGGTAGTGGTAGTGGAGCTGTTGGTATTTACAGTGTTGGTAGTGGTAGTGGAAGTGATGGTATTTACAGTGGTGGTAGTGGTAGTGGAGCTGTTGGTATTTACAGTGGAGGTAGTGGTAGTGGAAGTGTTGGTATTTACAGTGGAGGTAGTGGTAGTGGAAGTGTTGGTATTTACAGTGGAGGTAGTGGTAGTGGAGCTGTTGGTATTTACAGTGGTGGTAGTGGTAGTGGAGCTGTTGGTATTTACAGTGGTGGTAGTGGTAGTGGAAGTAATGGTATTTACAGTGGAGGTAGTGGTAGTGGAGCTGTTGGTATTTACAGTGGAGGTAGTGGTAGTGGAGCTGTTGGTATTTACAGTGGGGTAGTGGTAGTGGAAGTGATGGTATTTACAGTGGAGGTAGTGGTAGTGAAGCTGTTGGTATTTACAGTGGAGGTAGTGGTAGTGGAGCTGTTGGTATTTACAGTGGAGGTAGTGGTAGTGGAGTTGTTGGTATTTACAGTGGAGGTAGTGGTAGTGGAAGTGATGGTATTTACAGTGGAGGTAGTGGTAGTGAAGCTGTTGGTATTTACAGTGGAGGTAGTGGTAGTGGAGCTGTTGGTATTTACAGTGGAGGTAGTGGTAGTGGAGCTGTTGGTATTTACAGTGGTGGTAGTGGTAGTGGAGCTGTTGGTATTTACAGTGGAGGTAGTGGTAGTGGAGCTGTTGGTATTTACAGTGGTGGTAGTGGTAGTGGAAGTGATGGTATTTACAGTGGAGGTAGTGGTAGTGGAGCTGTTGGTATTTACAGTGGTGGTAGTGGTAGTGGAGCTGTTGGTATTTACAGTGGAGGTAGTGGTAGTGGAGCTGTTGGTATTTACAGTGGAGGTAGTGGTAGTGGAAGTGATGGTATTTACAGTAGAGGTAGTGGTAGTGGAGCTGTTGGTATTTAATGTGGTGGTAGTGGTAGTGGAAGTGATGGTATTTACAGTGGAGGTAGTGGTAGTGGAGCTGTTGGTATTTACAGTGGAGGTAGTGGTAGTGGAGCTGTTGGTATTTACAGTGGAGGTAGTGGTAGTGGAGCTGTTGGTATTTACAGTGGTGGTAGTGGTTGTGGAAGTGATGGTATTTACAGTGGAGGTAGTGGTAGTGGAAGTGTTGGTATTTACAGTGGAGGTAGTGGTAGTGGAGCTGTTGGTATTTACAGTGGTGGTAGTGGTAGTGGAGCTGTTGGTATTTACAGTGGTGGTAGTGGTAGTGGAGCTGTTAGTATTTACAGTGGAGGTAGTGGTAGTGGAAGTGATGGTATTTACAGTGGGGTAGTGGTAGTGGAAGTGATGGTATTTACAGTGGAGGTAGTGGTAGTGAAGCTGTTGGTATTTACAGTGGAGGTAGTGGTAGTGGAGCTGTTGGTATTTACAGTGGAGGTAGTGGTAGTGGAGTTGTTGGTATTTACAGTGGAGGTAGTGGTAGTGGAAGTTATGGTATTTACAGTGGTGGTAGTGGTAGTGGAAGTGATGGTATTTACAGTGGTGGTAGTGGTAGTGGAGCTGTTGGTATTTACAGTGGAGGTAGTGGTAGTGGAGCTGTTGGTATTTACAGTGGAGGTAGTGGTAGTGGAAGTGATGGTATTTACAGTAGAGGTAGTGGTAGTGGAGCTGTTGGTATTTAATGTGGTGGTAGTGGTAGTGGAAGTGATGGTATTTACAGTGGAGGTAGTGGTAGTGGAGCTGTTGGTATTTACAGTGGTGGTAGTGGTAGTAGAGTTGTTGGTATTTACAGTGGAGGTAGTGGTAGTGAAGCTGTTGGTATTAACAGTGGAGGTAGTGGTAGTGGAGCTGTTAGTATTTACAGTGGAGGTAGTGGTAGTGGAGCTGTTGGTATTTACAGTGGAGGTAGTGGTAGTGGAGCTGTTGGTATTTACAGTGGTGGTAGTGGTAGTGGAAGTGTTGGTATTTACAGTGGAGGTAGTGGTAGTGGAGCTGTTGGTATTTACAGTGGTGGTAGTGGTAGTGGAAGTGATGGCTGCGATGGTTGTTATTGTAGTTGTTTATATAGTGGTGATTCTGATAAAGGTTGCAGCAGTAGTAGTTATGGTGTTTGCGCTATTAGTGTTGGTAGCAGTTGGGCCGATAAAGTGAAAGCCGAGGTCGTGCTGGTAATATTTGTTTACATCTCTAGTTGTGAAATTGAAACCGTCATGGCGACAGTCGTAGTAGTGGAAGTGAAGGGGTAGTGGTAACAGTATTGCCGGACGTTTTGAAACCGTTGTTAAAGCGAATAGATCGCAGTCCCGACAACATTTTATAAACAAACAGCGAAGGAATACAAATATTAATCCGTTAGAATCTCCCTTAATACATATATCGCTATTCTCTAGTTATAAACGAGGGCTTCTTCTCTGTACCGAGGTAGTGCTAAAGCTCCATTCCCCTCGCATATAATCTGCGTAGGATTTGATAATGTGCAGGTGTGTGAACTATGGCCTCCTTTAGCATCCGACTCTATAATCAGGGATTGTTAGCTCGCTTACTAACCGAAGCGAGTAATTAATGGAGGTATTTAATGAAAGTATATAATTAATGTATTTACTTAATGTACTTAATGTATTCATAGGAGTGTTGCTGGACATCATACAATACCAATACAATACCACGGTGTATAAAACATTCCCTGTATATAATGTAGAATGGGTTTAAGCGGTATACCCCAAATATAACTTCTGGTACGTTGTTCTTGTGTATATATATACATATATATATATATATATATATATATATATATATATATATATGCACACGTATACTTGTGTATATGTGTTTATATATATACATACGCGTGCAGTGAATATATTCAGAACTATATAAAATATAGTATGTGAAAATACGATATATTATACATTTTGATATTATGAATCTTTGTTATATATATGTGACTGTATTGTGTCCTCACATACTCATTATTTCCATTTATATATATATATATATATATATGTATATGTATATATATATGTATATATATATATATATATATATATATATATATATATATATATTATTACGATATCAAGGCACTGTGGAAATATTTTATCATCTATAAGTTAGCAATGCACTGAGCTTGTATCCAAGTTCCATCTTTATAAGTTTACCTGTTTCAAGTGATAATTGTTTTAGGAAATGTGTCGTCGCAGAATAAACTTTAATGCCATAACTGCTGCGGAGTCGAACTGTAATACGACTCCGCTACAAAATGGTACCACATAGTACCACATATACTGAGCTACTTAAATAGTATACACGAGCAATTGGTGATGTTACTTACTTATTGATACAATTCAAGATATAATTCAATGAAATCAAGAAAACGATAAATGTTAAGCTAAAAAAAGATCTCTAAATATAGAATTATGTGATCCTATTAGTTGTCGGATTGCTTTGTTCCTGGTAATAGTGACATCATTATAGAAGAGTTTGATATTTATTGAACTCCATATTCTAGTTTAAATTTGAAAACAATTCAATTATAATGCAACAAAGAATATATGGAAGATGCATTTACCGTCTGCATTTATTCTGCAGATTTAAATTTTTACTTTTCCATTTTATCATATTTTATTATATATTCTTTTTACTATATACTATATTCTACTATACTATTTACTATATACACGTTTTATCTCATATTTTTATATTATATTTTACATTTTACAATTATTTTTTATTTAATCATTGGATAATGACGAGGTCAAGTTTGTTGTCGTACCTTATAAACACACACACACACACACACACATACACACACAGACACACACACACACACACATATATATATATATATATATAGATATATACATGTATATATATATAGATACACTATAAAGACCTGTATTCCTATATACCAGAATACTTAAAACCCTTCCTATACGCAACTCACATGCAACACTCAATATCATGTTTTTAGTAGAAGTTCACCTCTAACCTTTAACTTTTTAACCCGTGCTTTACTTGAAAACTTCCGTTGCCCACCTCTCTCTTCGTTTTAGCATAACATGGAGGTTACGGCTATTTAATTCGACTTACATTACAAATGCTAGTAGTTAAAGGTAGTAGTTAAAGGCGACATGATGAGTCATCGAGTGATATTCTCGGACTCGGACCTCGTCGAACGATTTGAACGACGAATGACGTAGAAAAGAACAATTCACACGGTAATAAATCAAATCATCACGATTTGGAGATACATGTATTCGGGATGTTTTTAGAAACTCCGTGACATACTAAGTAATCTAATTAACAATAGGTATTGTTATCGCGAACGTTTTGAAAAAATCATTGTCATAAATATTAAATAATATATTGATTTATAAAGACTTTATAATTCTGCTTCAATAATAATTATAACAATACTCGATTATTTGCTGACATATAGACTTAACTATATCCATAGATCTATTTATATGCATAATATAAATTAAAACCGGTCACGTGTTTAATCATGCGTGACAAGTACCCATGAATCATAGTCTATCATTTCTAATTTAGATTGATCACATAATATCTATTTACAAATTATCGAATTCACAATTATAATATATATTATATAATATACGATACTAATAAGTTCTGTAACTACGAATCCCGATAAAATACATCGGTAAACATTTTTATAAACATATTATATTATATCATACTTTATGAGAAGATAATGATTAAAGCATAAAATGAAAAGTAAAGCCATTACACGTATTACAATGATAATGATATGAGCATATATATATATATATATATATATATACATATATATATATATATATATATATAATTGTTATTAGATGATATGTGTAGTGTATTCTATATTTAAAGCGATCTCTCTATATTCCATACACCTATATATGGTGCTAAATGCAAATTCATACTAAGTAATATTAGGTAATACGCGGGTAGACAATGCTATAGAAGTCAACGCGGTTTTGTTGTATATAATCCGAGCGGGAGTAACATAGGGATGTAACCACTTAACGGTTCTCTCGGGAAGAAGACTCCGCGGAAGATACGCCCCCAACACACCAGCAATGATACTCGTCGTCATGACAACCGCACCGTGTGGGTTGCGTAGCAACACGAACCCGTCAACTATACTGGAGTCTAGACAAACCCCCGAGGTGTTTTTTTTTCATTGTTTTGCACACTTTTGAATAGAAATTAAATATGTTAGAATAGCAATACTAAATGTATTATGACTATATGAAATATCTTAGTTATTTATAATATATATATATTTACATTTCAGTGCTATATATATAAAGGAAAACAGGACTTGATTATCCTCAAATCTATTAATAGCTCAAGTCAAGTTTAACAATGACCCACTTAAAACTAAACTGCCGACTAAAAATAACAGTAATTGTATTGTTTTTGACTCGACTTATAAAATATATTGCATTATGGGTAAAGTATTTGTAATTCGATATTATATAAGAGTATTAGATATTATTGCGTATATTAAATATAATCTATATATAATTGATTACCCCAGCACAATGGGATCATTATATCATAGAGGAATGTTTCCTTTGCCTTATTACATAATATGTATTTTATAGCATAATTTATTACCGGTGATAACTATACACTATGATTTGCTATACATTTTGATATATAAGGCTATCGAATATAAAATTCATTTTGTCGAGTTATTTCTATAAATTGATAGACCTCGAAAGTAATGCGAAATAAAAACACATGTTCTGTACCATATTGTACTTTAAACCCGTCCATACCTGAGTAGTTAGTACTCAACACAATGTACTCTAGTGTAAGAATTTGATACTTTCCATCGAAATAACGAAACTCACTTCATGGTTAGGATAATGGAATTGTATAGAGTAGCGGGGGAGAGAAGACCGATATAAGGGCAGTGGTAGGGGCGGATATGAAAGTGGGCGGGACTTATTGTTATGACCCATTTACGCACCTTTATACCTACATCGTGCATGCACCCTATATATAGTACCCAAACCAATACCAATCTAACATATCCCTACACCTCGTACACATCTAACATCCACCTATACCCCTACACCCATCACATAACTAACATAAAACTATAGCCCAACGCCATACAACACATAGAGTACCTCTTTACTCTATACACATGAGATTCACACCATTAAACCTCTACCCTTACACCCACCAACAACCACTATTTCAGAGTGGTACCATATTCTGTCGCCTGAAGTCGTGTCCGCAACTCAGTTGCATCGAGAAAGTCTCAATAAAGAACGACTGCTGCAAGAAGTGCAAAGTGGAATTACCTCCGAACTACCCTGGTGCGTGC
>OZ038316.1:6136453-6188139 GCA_964035775.1 Osedax frankpressi | reverse complement strand
ATAAGTTTACGTTTAAGGTATTACTAAACTATAACTAAACTATTATTAAACTATTACTAAACTATAACTAAACTATTACTAAACTATTACTAAACTATTACTAAACTATTATTAAACTATTACTAAACTATTACTAAACTATTATTAAACTATTACTAAACTATTACTAAACTATTACTAAACTATTACTAAACTATTACTAAACTATTACTAAACTATTATTAAACTATTACTAAACTATTACTAAACTATTACTAAACTATTATTAAACTATTATTAAACTATTACTAAACTATTACTAAACTATTACTAATTTATTACTAAACTATTATTAAACTATTACTAATTTATTACTAAAATATTACTTATATTATATACTGGAAAGTTAGTACTTAAGAATAAAATGTTTTAGAATTGCAATAATTAGAGTTTTAATGTTGGCATGATTATTATTAATGGTGTTAAATTTGCGCAACACATCTTCATTTGAGATTCTGTCTTTAATCCTCAGCATAAGAATCTCGGACACCTGGACACAATGAGACTTGGCCACGATAACTCTGGACTTACGACGAAATGGGTGGTTGACTACATCATCATCATCAACACGATTACTGACCAGGTCACACTGACCAGGTCACGCTGACCTCTGGTAGAGTTGACCTCTGGTAGAGTTGACCTCTGGTAGAGTTGACCTCTGGTAGAGTTGACCTCTGCGGTAGCAGGCAATGTTTCACCATCTAACTAGAGATTATGAGAGTGATACTTGCAAATGAATATGGGTTTTTAGAGACTCAATTGGTGGGGAATGTCACCTTCCCTTACCTCCCTACCACTTACCTACACCTTTTTATTTAGGTAGAGTTGACCTCTGGTAGAGTTGACCTCTGCGGTAGCAGGCAATGTTTCACCATCTAACTAGAGATTATGAGAGTGATACTTGCAAATGAATATGGGTTTTTAGAGACTCAATTGGTGGGGAATGTCACCTTCCCTTACCTCCCTACCACTTACCTACACCTTTTTATTTACTATCTTACTTACCGACTACTCCTTACCTTAACTACTACCTACCTACCGCTTTAATTGAAATCGTACCTACCACCTTGTATCGTGACCGAGTACTCGACCAATATTCTTTAAGAAGTCTTTTAGTGTTAGACCATCCCAACAGCTCGACCTCTAACCCGACACCAGTTGACCTAGAAACTAGATAATTGCCCCGGTTTGACCAACCGCGAACTCTCCGTACGCAGGTCAACAAATTCGCCTGCGGTCAAGCTATTTCCAGTGATGTAGAGCACGTCCAGAGACTGTTGATCGGAGAAAAAGTTCCGACGGATGCAATCAAAGGTAATCAACATCAAAAGAGATTAGATTTCATTGCGATTGTTAAAGTTTGTTAACAATAATAAATAGACAATGAAATACTGATTATTAATGATGTTAATAATTAATGAATGCAAATAATAATAGTTTTCATTAAATATTTCAATTTTTTCAAATTTTCAACACCTCCCATTACTACCCCTACCACTACCCCTACTACTACCTCCTACCACTACCCCTACCACAACTCCTATCACTGCCATCTACCAATACCTCTACAACTACCCTCTACTACCACTAAGCACTACCCTTCCCATAACACTAGCCCCCACCACTAGCCCCCACCACTAGCCCTCACCATAAGCCCCCACCACTAGCCCCCACCATAAGCCCATAAGCTCTACTCCACTTCGTTGCAGATTTTATTGAGAAAGCACATTCAAACTCTCCCGTGATACGCCGAAAACAGAAATTAACAGGTTTATTAATAATGCATTACTACCTTCTATCTTAACCCCTTACAATGCATTACTACCTTCTACCTTAACCCCTTACAATGCATTACTACCTCCTTCTATCTTAACCCTTTACAATGCATTACTACCTCCTACCTCCTTCTACCTTAACCCCTTACAATGCATTACTACCTTCTACCTTAACCCCTTACAATGCATTACTACCTCCTTCTACCTTAACACCTTACAATGCATTACTACTTCCTTCTACCTTAACCCCTTACAATGCATTACTACCTCCTTCTACCTTAACCCCTTATAATGCATTACTACCTTCTACCTTAACCCCTTACAATGCATTACTACTACCTTCTACCTTAACCCCTTACAATGCATTACTACCTTCTACCTTAACCCCTTACAATGCATTACTACCTCCTACCTTAACCCCTTACAATGCATTACTACCTCCTTCTACCTTAACCCCTTACAATGCATTACTACTTCCTTCTACCTTAACCCCTTACAATGCATTACTACCTTCTACCTTAACCCCTTACAATGCATTACTACCTCCTACCTTAACCCCTTACGATGCATTACTACCTCCTTCTACCTTAACCCCTTACAATGCATTACTACCTCCTTCTACCTTAACCCCTTACAATGCATTACTACTTCCTTCTACCTTAACCCTTTACAATGCATTACTACCTCCTTCTACCTTAACCGCTTACAATGCATTACTACCTCCTTCTACCTTAACCCCTTACAATGCATTACTACCTCCTACCTTAACCCCTTACAATGCATTACTACCTCCTTCTACCTTAACCCCTTACAATGCATTACTACCTCCTTCTACTTCCTTCTACCTTAACCCCTTACAATGCATTACTACCTCCTTCTACCTTAAACCCTTACAATGCATTACTACCTTCTACCTTAACCCCTTACAATGCATTACTACCTTCTTCTACCTTAACCCCTTACAATGCATTACTACCTCCTTCTACCTTAACCCCTTACAATGCATTACTACCTCCTTCTACCTTAACCCCTTACAATGCATTACTACCTCCTTCTACCTTAACCCCTTACAATGCATTACTACCTCCTTCTACCTTAACCCCTTACAATGCATTACTACCTCCTTCTACCTTAACCCCTTACAATGCATTACTACCTTCTACCTTAACCCCTTACAATGCATTACTACCTTCTACCTTACAATGCATTACTACCTCCTTCTACCTTAACCCCTTACAATGCATTACTACCTCCTTCTACCTTAACCCCTTACAATGCATTACTACCTCCTTCTACCTTAACCCCTTACAATGTATTACTACCTTCTACATTAACCCCTTACAATGCATTACTACCTCCTTCTACCTTAACCCCTTACAATGCATTACTACCTCCTTCTACCTTAACCCCTTACAATGCATTACTACCTCCTTCTACCTTAACCCCTTACAATGCATTACTACCTTCTACCTTAACCCCTTATAATGCATTACTACCTTCTACCTTAACCCCTTACAATGCATTACTACCATCTACCTTAACCCCTTACAATGCATTACTACCTTCTACCTTAACCCCTTACAATGCATTACTACCTTCTACCTTAACCCCTTACAATGCATTACTACCTTCTACCTTAACCCCTTACAATGCATTACTACCTCCTTCTACCTTAACCCCTTACAATGCATTACTACCTCCTTCTACCTTAACCCCTTACAATGCATTACTACTTCCTTCTACCTTAACCCCTTACAATGCATTACTACCTTCTACCTTAACCCCTTACAATGCATTACTACCTCCTACCTTAACCCCTTACAATGCATTACTACCTCCTTCTACCTTAACCCCTTACAATGCATTACTACCTCCTTCTACCTTAACCCCTTACAATGCATTACTACTTCCTTCTACCTTAACCCTTTACAATGCATTACTACCTCCTTCTACCTTAACCCCTTACAATGCATTACTACCTCCTACCTTAACCCCTTACAATGCATTACTACCTCCTTCTACCTTAACCCCTTACAATGCATTACTACCTTCTACCTTAACCCCTTACAATGCATTACTACCTCCTTCTACCTTAACCCCTTACAATGCATTACTACCTTCTACCTTAACCCCTTACAATGCATTACTACCTTCTACCTTAACCCCTTACAATGCATTACTACCTCCTACCTTAACCCTTTACAATGCATTACTACCTCCTTCTACTTTAACCCCTTACAATGCATTACTACCTCCTTCTACCTTAATCCTTTACAATGCATTACTACCTCCTTCTACCTTAACCCCTTACAATGCATTACTACCTCCTTCTACCTTAACCCCTTACAATGCATTACTACCTTCTACCTTAACCCCTTACAATGCATTACTACCTCCTTCTACCTTAACCCCTTACAATGCATTACTACCTTCTACCTTAACCCCTTACAATGCATTACTACCTCCTACCTTAACCCCTTACAATGCATTACTACCTTCTACCTTAACCCCTTACAATGCATTACTACCTCCTTCTACCTTAACCCCTTACAATGCATTACTACCTTCTACCTTAACCCCTTACAATGCATTACTACCTCCTTCTACCTTAACCCCTTACAATGCATTACTACCTCCTTCTACATTAACCCTTTATAATGCATTACTACCTCCTTCTACCTTAACCCCTTACAATGCATTACTACCTCCTTCTACCTTAACCCCTTACAATGCATTACTACCTTCTACCTTAACCCCTTACAATGCATTACTACCTCCTTCTACCTTAACCCCTTACAATGCATTACTACCTTCTACCTTAACCCCTTACAATGCATTACTACCTCCTTCTACCTTAAACCCTTACAATGCATTACTACCTTCTACCTTAACCCCTTACAATGCATTACTACCTCCTTCTACCTTAACCCCTTACAATGCATTACTACCTCCTTCTACCTTAACCCCTTACAATGCATTACTACCTCCTTCTACCTTAACCCCTTACAATGCATTACTACCTTCTACCTTAACCCCTTACAATGCATTACTACCTCCTTCTACATTAACCCCTTACAATGCATTACTACCTCCTTCTACCTTAACCCCTTACAATGCATTACTACCTCCTTCTACCTTAACCCCTTACAATGTATTACTACCTTCTACATTAACCCCTTACAATGCATTACTACCTCCTTCTACCTTAAACCCTTACAATGCATTACTACCTCCTTCTACCTTAAACCCTTACAATGCATTACTACCTCCTACCTTAGACCCTTACAATGCATTACTACCTCCTTCTACCTTAACCCCTTACAATGCATTACTACCTTCTACCTTAACCCCTTATAATGCATTACTACCTTCTACCTTAACCCCTTACAATGCATTACTACCATCTACCTTAACCCCTTACAATGCATTACTACCTTCTACCTTAACCCCTTACAATGCATTACTACCTTCTACCTTAACCCCTTACAATGCATTACTACCTTCTACCTTAACCCCTTACAATGCATTACTACCTCCTTCTACCTTAACCCCTTACAATGCATTACTACCTCCTTCTACCTTAACCCCTTACAATGTATTACTACCTTCTACATTAACCCCTTACAATGCATTACTACCTCCTTCTACCTTAAACCCTTACAATGCATTACTACCTCCTTCTACCTTAAACCCTTACAATGCATTACTACCTCCTACCTTAGACCCTTACAATGCATTACTACCTCCTTCTACCTTAACCCCTTACAATGCATTACTACCTTCTACCTTAACCCCTTATAATGCATTACTACCTTCTACCTTAACCCCTTACAATGCATTACTACCATCTACCTTAACCCCTTACAATGCATTACTACCTTCTACCTTAACCCCTTACAATGCATTACTACCTTCTACCTTAACCCCTTACAATGCATTACTACCTTCTACCTTAACCCCTTACAATGCATTACTATCTCCTTCTACCTTAACCCCTTACAATGCATTACTACATCCTTCTACCTTAACCCCTTACAATGCATTACTACCTCCTTCTACCTTAACCCCTTACAATGCATTACTACCTCCTTCTACCTTAACCCCTTACAATGCATTACTACCTCCTTCTACCTTAACCCCTTACAATGCATTACTACCTCCTTCTACCTTAACCCCTTATAATGCATTACTACCTTCTACCTTAACCCCTTACAATGCATTACTACCTCCTTCTACCTTAACCCCTTACAATGCATTACTACCTTCTACCTTAACCCCTTAAAATGCATTACTACCTCATTCTACCTTAACCCCTTACAATGCATTACTACCTCCTTCTACCTTAACCCTTTATAATGCATTACTACCTCCTTCTACCTTAACCCCTTACAATGCATTACTACCTCCTTCTACCTTAACCCCTTACAATGCATTACTACCTTCTACCTTAACCCCTTACAATGCATTACTACCTCCTTCTACCTTAACCCCTTACAATGCATTACTACCTTCTACCTTAACCCCTTACAATGCATTACTACCTCCTTCTACCTTAAACCCTTACAATGCATTACTACCTTCTACCTTAACCCCTTACAATGCATTACTACCTCCTTCTACCTTAACCCCTTACAATGCATTACTACCTCCTTCTACCTTAACCCCTTACAATGCATTACTACCTCCTTCTACCTTAACCCCTTACAATGCATTACTACCTCCTTCTACCTTAACCCCTTACAATGCATTACTACCTCCTTCCACCTTAACCCCTTACAATGCATTACTACCTCCTTCTACCTTAACCCCTTACAATGCATTACTACCTCCTTCTACCTTAACCCCTTACAATGCATTACTACCTTCTACCTTAACCCCTTACAATGCATTACTACCTCCTTCTACCTTAACCCCTTACAATGCATTACTACCTCCTTCTACCTTAACCCCTTACAATGCATTACTACCTCCTTCTACCTTAACCCCTTACAATGTATTACTACCTTCTACATTAACCCCTTACAATGCATTACTACCTCCTTCTACCTTAAACCCTTACAATGCATTACTACCTCCTTCTACCTTAAACCCTTACAATGCATTACTACCTCCTACCTTAGACCCTTACAATGCATTACTACCTCCTTCTACCTTAACCCCTTACAATGCATTACTACCTTCTACCTTAACCCCTTATAATGCATTACTACCTTCTACCTTAACCCCTTACAATGCATTACTACCATCTACCTTAACCCCTTACAATGCATTACTACCTTCTACCTTAACCCCTTACAATGCATTACTACCTTCTACCTTAACCCCTTACAATGCATTACTACCTTCTACCTTAACCCCTTACAATGCATTACTACCTCCTTCTACCTTAACCCCTTACAATGCATTACTACCTCCTTCTACCTTAACCCCTTACAATGCATTACTACCTCCTTCTACCTTAACCCCTTACAATGCATTACTACCTTCTACCTTAACCCCTTACAATGCATTACTACCTCCTTCTACCTTAACCCCTTACAATGCATTACTACCTCCTTCTACCTTAACCCTTTATAATGCATTACTACCTCCTTCTACCTTAACCCCTTACAATGCATTACTACCTCCTTCTACCTTAACCACTTACAATGCATTACTACCTTCTACCTTAACCCCTTACAATGCATTACTACCTCCTTCTACCTTAACCCCTTACAATGCATTACTACCTTCTACCTTAACCCCTTACAATGCATTACTACCTCCTTCTACCTTAAACCCTTACAATGCATTACTACCTTCTACCTTAACCCCTTACAATGCATTACTACCTCCTTCTACCTTAACCCCTTACAATGCATTACTACCTCCTTCTACCTTAACCCCTTACAATGCATTACTACCTCCTTCTACCTTAACCCCTTACAATGCATTACTACCTCCTTCTACCTTAACCCCTTACAATGCATTACTACCTCCTTCTACCTTAACCCCTTACAATGCATTACTACCTCCTTCTACCTTAACCCCTTACAATGCATTACTACCTCCTTCTACCTTAACCCCTTACAATGCATTACTACCTTCTACCTTAACCCCTTACAATGCATTACTACCTCCTTCTACCTTAACCCCTTACAATGCATTACTACCTCCTTCTACCTTAACCCCTTACAATGTATTACTACCTTCTACATTAACCCCTTACAATGCATTACTACCTCCTTCTACCTTAAACCCTTACAATGCATTACTACCTCCTTCTACCTTAAACCCTTACAATGCATTACTACCTCCTACCTTAGACCCTTACAATGTATTACTACCTCCTTCTACCTTAACCCCTTACAATGCATTACTACCTTCTACCTTAACCCCTTATAATGCATTACTACCTTCTACCTTAACCCCTTACAATGCATTACTACCATCTACCTTAACCCCTTACAGTGCATTACTACCTTCTACCTTAACCCCTTACAATGCATTACTACCTTCTACCTTAACCCCTTATAATGCATTACTACCTTCTACCTTAACCCCTTACAATGCATTACTACCTCCTTCTACCTTAACCCCTTACAATGCATTACTACCTCCTTCTACCTTAACCCCTTACAATGCATTACTACCTTCTACCTTAACCCCTTACAATGCATTACTACCTCCTACCTTAACCCTTTACAATGCATTACTACCTCTTTCTACCTTAACCCCTTACAATGCATTTCTATCTCCTTATCAAGCCCCATTGCCCCACTAACCACTCGTCTCAGCAATACCCGCATTACTTATTAACCCCTCTTGAAGCCTTATTGCACCTCGAATGCAACTGCCCTAAGCTCCACCCTCTAAGCCCCATCTCTCTCTCCTCTAAGCCCCATTCCTTTTCAATATCATGCTGATAAGTCCATTTATTATAGGTCACACCTTACTTAGCTCCATAAGTTCCACTTATGAACTCTCTAAGTCACACCCCTCGTAAACTCTATCCAACTCATTCTAAGCTCCCCCTATCTTAACCTTATATCACTGTGGTTCCACCCCTCTAAGCCCAACCTTTATAAGTCACCTCTCTAAGCACCATCCTTTATAAGCCCTACCTCTGTTAACCCACAACATTCTTTAGTCCCGCCTTCTTAGGCTTCTCCACTTTAATCGCCGCCCTCTTAAGCTCCACCCCCTTAAGCTCCACCCTCTTAAGCTCCACCCCCTTAAGCTCCACCCCCTTTAAGACCCTCCCACTGACAGCTGCTGATGTAAATCGCATTAAAGAGAATCTTTGCAATTCCATTGAAATCCTAAAAAATTCAGAATCAGCAGATGAAACTGAGGTAAGTCAGAGTCTAGAATATCACTTACATCCAGGCACATCCAGGCACAGGCACGCCCACCCATACGCCCAGCTACATCCACACACATCCACACATATCCACTCAAGCCCACACTCTTCCACAAATATCCAGGTACATCAAATTCCACCCAGGCATCATAACTCTCTACGATGTCATTTGTAGAACTTCTTTGTAAACATTTGTGAGATATTGAAATTAACTAGGCCTAAGTGCTTTGTAAATAAACTCAAAACTTTTTACACTGAAAACTAGATTATCTTGCGATCAGTGCAATTGGACATAGACCTTAGAGAAAGTACTGTATTACAATAGCTATTACAATAGATAATAGCTACTACAATAGATAATAGCTATTACAATAGCTAATAGCTATTACAAGAGCTAATAGCTATTGTAATAGCTAATGGCTATTAAAATAGCTAATAGCTACTGCAATAGATAATATCTATTACAATAGCTAATAGCTACTACAATAGCTAATAGCTCTTACAATAGCTAATAGCTATTACAAGAGCTAATAGCTATTGTAATAGCTAATAGCTACTACAATAGCTAATAGCTATTACAATAGCTAATAGCTATTACAAGAGCTAATAGCTATTGTAATAGCTAATAGCTACTACAATAGCTAATAGCTATTACAATAGCTAATAGCTATTACAAGAGCTAATAGCTATTGTAATAGCTAATAGCTACTACAATAGCTAATAGCTATTACAATAGCTAATAGCTATTACAAGAGCTAATAGCTATTGTAATAGCTAATAGCTACTACAATAGCTAATAGCTATTACAATAGCTAATAGCTATTACAAGAGCTAATAGCTATTGTAATAGCTAATAGCTACTACAATAGCTAATAGCTATTACAAGAGCTAATAGCTATTGTAATAGCTAATAGCTATTACAATAGCTAATAGCTACTGTACTGAGATGTATTCAGCATTTGTTATTCAATACTGTGATATAAATATAATTGTATGGGATGAAAGAACACAAATTTATTATTTTCATTATTATAATTATAATAAAACTAAATTTGTTGATATATTAAAAAGTGAATTTGGCATTAATATCATACAGTTTGGCAGTAAGACAATAGAGTTTGGTAGTAATACAATAGAGTCTTGTAGTAAGACAATAGAGTCTTGTAGTAAGACAATAGAGCCTGGTAGTAAGACAATAGAGCCTGGTAGTAAGACAATAGAGTCTTGTAGTAAGACAATAGAGTCTGGTAGTAAGACAATAGAGTCTGGTAGTAAGACAATAGAGTCTGGTAGTAAGACAATAGAGTCTGGTAGTAAGACAATAGAGTCTGGTAGTAAGACAATAGAGTCTGGTAGTAATACAATAGAGTCTTGTAGTAAGACAATAGAGTCTGGTAGTAAGACAATAGAGTCTGGTAGTAAGACAATAGAGTTTGGTAGTAAGACAATAGAGTCTTGTAGTAAGACAATAGAGTCTGTTAGTAAGACAATAGAGTCTTGTAGTAAGACAATAGAGTCTGGTAGTAATACAATAGAGTCTTGTAGTAAGACAATAGAGTCTGTTTGTAAGACAATAGAGTTTCTCTTTAGTAATATAAAATTACATTATGAAATAAATTCACAAAACAATTCATTTGTTTACTCATCATTTTCGTTAGTCTAGCATTTCTATTTTTACTCTGACCTTAATATTCAAAATAATCTAACATGACATAACATGTAGCAACACACAGCGCACACCACACACCACACACCACACACCACACACCACACACCACACATCGCATATCTCACATCGCACATATCTAATGTTAAATGCAGACATACTGCCACATTCTCCCCACAAACCCATTTGACTTGCATAACACTGAAGAGACTTGAGTTAATTCTACGGTCTAGATATTCGGCTTTAACAATCAGAAGGTCAGATTCAATCAAAGTTCAATACTTGCCGGCTAAAACACTTTCTGCATTTCAAAACATTTCACTGAAAGCACGAGAGGCAATTCAATTCAATGGAATCTCTACCCATCGTATATTGTATAACATCTACCTACCTCCGACCTCCGACCTCGACTACCCCGCAGTTTTATATCCAAACCAGAACTCAAACCTCGGCATTCCACATAGATCGAGATGTCGTGACCCGCATACATTTAACCTTTGAACTTTAACCCCCGACTTACGCAGAAACTATCGCTGAACATCCTGTTGTGTGGGGAGCAAGGACTCGTTCGCTGTCTTGAGGAGGTTTTGATTTATGGGTTCAAAAGCACACGCTTCCTACGTCAGGACCTCACTCTCTGGGATTTTATAGGTTGGTGTGTGGCATGTTGGGAAGGTGGGAAGGTTGTGGTGGGAAGGTTGTGGTGTGAAGGTTGAGGTGGGAAGAGTAAGATGGGTGACCATCCCTAGCCACTCCCCTTATCCTCCCACTAACCACTCCCCTTATCCTCCCCCTAGCCACTCCCCTTATCCTCCCCCTAGTCAATCCTCTTATCCTCCCCCTAGCCACTCCCCTTATCCTCCCCTAGCCACTCCCCTTATCCTCCCCCTTATCCTCCCCTAGCCACTCCCCTTATCCTCCCCTAGCCACTCCCCTTATCCTCCCCCTAGCCACTCCCCTTATCCTCCCCCTAGCCACTCCCCTTATCTTCCCCCTAGCCACTCCCCTTATCCTCCCCCTAGCCGCTCCCCTTATCCTCCCCCTAGCCACTCCCCTTATCATCCCTCTAGCCACTCCCCTTATCTTCCCCCTAGCCGCCCCCCTTATCCTCCCCCTAGCCACTCCCCTTATCCTCCCCCTAGCCACTCCCCTTATCCTCCCCTTAGCCGGTCCCCTTATCCTCCCCCTAGCCGCTCCCCTTAGCCACTCCCCTTATCCTCCCCCTAGCCACTCCCCTTATCCTCCCCCTAGCCACTCCCCTTATCCTCCCCCTAGCCACTCCCCTTATCCTCCCCCTAGCCACTCCCCTTATCCTCCCCTTAGCCGGTCCCCTTATCTTCCCCCTAGCCGCCCCCCTTATCCTCCCCCTAGCCACTCCCCTTATCCTCCCCCTAGCCACTCCCCTTATCCTCCCCCTATCCTCCCCTTAGCCGCTCCCCTTATCCTCCCCCTAGCCGCTCCCCTTATCCTCCCCCTAGCCACTCCCCTTATCCTCCCCCTAGCCACTCCCCTTATCCTCCCCCTAGCCACTCCCCTTATCCTCCCCCTAACGCGGCCTCTCTCAATCTCCCCTCAGTGAAAGCCAACGAGTACTTCAAGATGTTACTAGCCAATAAAACAGCTCATAACGTCGGGGACAAGGTCGCGTTGTCTATGAATCTGTTTAGAGCTACTTGTGCCACTATCAGCGGACATCACGTCATTGGCAAGCACGGCATGTTTGAGGTGTTCGTGTTGGTGGCAGTCAGGTTGGCGGGGTGAGAGTGAGGTGAGAGTGAGGTGAGAGTGAGGTGAGGTGAGTGAGGTGAGGTGAGAGTGGTGAGAATGAGGTGAGCTCCGGAGTGCCATTATGAATCTGACTTCATATAGAGGCTACTATTTAGTGTCCAGTACTAGGATTGTTTTTTTTACTTTCAACAATATTTAAGACTGCAACGCAACTCCCAAATTCAATTTCTATACAGCAATTGTGAATGTTAACTTAAATGTAATGAATTTATTTGTTTCTCGTGGGTTACAAATTATTTAATTTAGAAAAAGTAATCCGATAAAATTGTAATTTAATAAATTTACAAAATAACAAAAGAACATTACAGAATATGAACTTTGTTGCATTCTAACATTCCATTAATACTTCATAGTAATCTTACTCCTCTAAACGGCCGAGTACCTAATCTACTCGTGTACGATATGCCCTAAACCGCGTCCACTCCTCCCCCAGGGACAAGTATCTGGCTAATTGGTTACGACTAATGTCACGGACTCCAGTTACCTCGCAGCTCTACGAAGATTATTCGTTCATGCGCGACGATTTCTTGCATCGCAACCTTTTCAGGATTATCAACTACCTGCAGGAACACGTGAACATTGTACCCGGTGTCACATTATTCCAGGGCATCGACATCTGACATCTGACATCTGGAAACCCTCTCTCGATACCTGTGTATTCTGGATACGGTATTGTAGCCTTGACAACGGCTACACTTCGTACCCTGGATATGGTGCCTTCACCTCGACATTCTATATACCCTGGATATGGTGCCTTCACCTCGACATTCTATATACCCTGGAAATGCTGCCTTCACCTCGACATTCTATATACCCTGGATGCGGTGCCTCGATCTTGACGTTCTATATACCCTGGATATGGTGCATTCACCTCGACATTCTATATACCCTGGATATGGTGCCTCGGTCATGACATCCTACTCCATCTGTGGTATCCCCACACTATTACTACATCTGATATTTTCAATCAAATTAGGACTTTTTAACAGAAATTAATGAATAATGGGACATTGCAATACGAATAGATGAACCTGTATTGGATAGCTATCTAGATGTGTCTAGATGCATCTAGATAAGGCCAATATTTCGTTATGCCAACATAGTATTTCCTATTTATAAGCAATACTACACTTACAATGACTTATTTTTACTTAGATTATATACACAAATTGATATTATATATCACACATGTGTGTGTGTGAGTGTGTGTGAGCGTGTGAGTGTGCGTAAACTCATTCTATTAATCAATTACTAACAAGAGATTTTATTATGCAAATACTTTACAAATTTAAATTTCAACAAATTGATTACAATAAAATAATGAACAAAGAAATAACAATTGTAGCGTTCTGGTGTCGGGGTTCAGAGGTCATTTAAATATAAAGTAATAACGACGGTAATGCGATAAATGCACGCACCTTAAAAAGTTTCTAATGTGAGGATATCTAATAGTCCCTGCAACAATTGTAGAACTCGCCTGGATGCGAGGGCGTACGAAAAGAAGTGGAATGGGGTCGGGGTCGGGGGTCGGGGGTCAATCCTCGAGGCAGACGTCCTGAAACAGGTGCGACATGCTCTCCTTGTTGTGAATGCGACGAATGCTTTCGACGAGCAGAGCGCTGATGTCGACGGTTTTGATTTTGTGGCATTGCATCTTCTGAACGTCGTGGGGCACGGTGTTGGTAACCACCACTTCGTCGATAAGCGAGTCTTCGATGAGCCGCGGGGCTTCGGCAGACAGAACTCCGTGAGTCGCGAGCACGTAGATCTTGTAGGCCCCGCGTTCGTGTAGGATCTGGGCGGCGGATACAAACGCTTCGACGTCGTCGATGATGTCGTCCTAATGGGGGTAGGGGGTGAGCTTTATTGTGGGGGGGGAGGGGTATGGGGGTGAGCATTATTGTGGGGGGGGGTACGGGGGTGAGCATTATTGTGTGGGGGTGAGCGTTATTGTGGGGGGGATGGGGGTGAGCGTTATTATGGGGGGAATAGGGGTGAGCGTTATTGTGGGGGGGGGGGGTCAGCGTTATTGTGTGGGGGGGGGTACGGGGGTGAGCGTTATTGTTGGGGTAGTGGGTTAGCGGTATTGTATGGGGGGGGGGGTGTACAGGGATAAAATGGTGACTGCACATCAAGGGATGAGAGGACTCGTAGGGAGGAAGGTAGAAATATATAGTTATGTAAGATGGTATTGTATGGCAAGAGATCAATCTGTCTTCTACACTCTAGCTGTGCAGAAGAGGCGATTGCAGATTTCAAAAAGATTCATTGTAATAGAGAATTGTATTAGATAATGTTCGACTTTATTTGGATATCCTTTGTTCACTTACCACGACTATGGCAATCTTACCACCGACATCTCCAACAACATGTATTGGAGGCTTCTCCTTAGCTTTCAATCCTGTTTGATAAAATATGACGCTTAAAACCAACACCTCGGCTCAATATAATGAATAGCTTCGTAATGCTATATATATATATATATATATATATATATATATATATATATATTATATATATATGTATATATACGTATATATATATATATATATATATATAATATATAATATAGAACAGTTATATATATATATATACATAACTGTTCCATATTAAAGTACTATATCGTTAGAGTGGAAATTATTACTTACTCGGAATCAGTTCGAAAGCGGCTTTAATATTAGCGGACATAGATTCAGGAGGTGGAGAGTTCCTGTTAATATTGTAATGTAATGTCACATCATATTATTAGGTAATGCATAAAATAACATCGAATTGTTTTCCATTACTTTAATTAATTACCAACTCAAATTAAGCGAACACCTTATTATTATTATTTACAAATTAGCTGGAGAAATTATAATTATCTATGACAAGCTAAATAAATAAATGAAAATATCTCATCAATAAATACTTTTAAATAATCTAATAAGAAACTTTGTATGGATTATTTACAAAAGTTATGATGTAATAATGTAAATCTTTATTTGAAGTTTTACAAATATTATTCAATCAAAATATTAACCAAAGTCAAAAGAAATACGAAAAGAAATAATATAAGAATTTTTATATAATTATAAATTTCATTTTATGTTAAAATATAAATAAATTGTGCGCCAATAAAAAAATAACCAATAAATTATTTAATTTTTATAATTGGTTAATAATCTATTTAACATATTTATTTATGTTAAAAAAATGATATATAATGAATCAATTTATAATGAAAAATTTTATAATTCAGTTTTGCTGGGCGCTAACAAATAATCCATTGTTTTCATTATATATTTAATGTAAAGCAAAATATTTTAATAAAACTCTAATAAGTCCTTTATCTTAGTTTTTTAGATTGTTTATTTGTAAAAGTTTAAACTTATTTTAATTTGTGTAAATATTTATTGTGGCGCAAAAAGAAATTATGCAACGAAAAAAATGAAAATGTAACCTGCCATCGTCCCTCTCCGATTCGCTTTTCTCTTCGCCGTGGATAACAGCAATGCCAAGTCTCAGTCTTTCTGCGTACGAAGTCGCTCGTTTCACTGCCTCCGGGTGTCTGGCCACCATGACCGCATTACGGTAGTCTGGAATCTATGGGGGGGGGGGGGGGGGGTACGGGGATGTTTACTGGGTAGGCAGCGGTGCTTTAGAATTGAGGTCAAAAGAGAAGCGTCACTATTTTGCTTAAGAGAGAAGGAAGTTTAAACCTAGGGATAGTTGGGTCCATATTAAGGGGACGGCGGAGGGACTCGACTAAGGAGATGTAGGGGCGAACAATTGGGTTGAGGTTATTAGAATTATTAGACCACCGGAAATCTATAAATAGAGATCTACCCGATCCCTTCATGTGGATATTCAAACGATGCAAACAAAAGATTTATAATATTTCTGCAAATACTCAAATATTTCTAAATTCATCACTCGGGTCAGAAATGTTAATTGAATTACTATCGCGTGTTTAATGCTATGTAATAATGTTTACTGCCAGTGATAATAGAATTGTTATGAGCTACAATGGATAGAAAATGTGTTGAACACAATGAACTACAGACCACTCATGTAAACTAGGGTAGAAAACCTCAGGCAAAATATCTCCCAATAAAGAAATTCAATTTGAACACACAAAATACATTTTTAATAATATTTGTTGAGTTCATTTATAATAGTCACCAATTCGGACCTTTTCAATGATGTACTTGATGAGGAAGGGAGATGCGCGAAGGTTATCCACGGGGCATTCAAAGAAACCCTGGATCTCCTTCTGGTGTAGGTCCATTGTAATGATGTGATTGAAACCTGAGGAGGGAATACGGAGTTGGAAGCTGAAGAGAGAATACGGAGTTGGAAGCTGAAGAGAGAATACGGAGTTGGAAGCTGAAGAGGGAATATGGAGTTGGAAGCTGAAGAGGGAATACGGAGTTGGAAGCTGAAGAGAGAATACGGAGTTGGAAGCTGAAGAGAGAATACGGAGTTGGAAGCTGAAGAGGGAATACGGAGTTGGAAGCTGAAGAGAGAATACAGAGTTGGAAGCTGAAGAGAGAATACGGAGTTGGAAGCTGAAGAGAGAATACGGAGTTGGAAGCTGAAGAGAGAATACGGAGTTGGAAGCTGAAGAGAGAATACGGAGTTGGAAGCTGAAGAGAGAATACGGAGTTGGAAGCTGAAGAGAGAATACGGAGTTGGAAGCTGAAGAGGGAATACGGAGTTGGAAGCTGAAGAGAGAATACGGAGTTGGAAGCTGAAGAGGGAATACGGAGTTGGAAGCTGAAGAGAGAATACGGAGTTGGAAGCTGAGGAGGAAATACGGAGTTGGAAGCTGAAGAGAGAATACGGAGTTGGAAGCTGAAGAGAGAATACGGAGTTGGAAGCTGAAGAGAGAATACGGAGTTGGAAGCTGAAGAGAGAATACGGAGTTGGAAGCTGAAGAGGGAATACGGAGTTGGAAGCTGAAGAGAGAATACGGAGTTGGAAGCTGAAGAGAGAATACGGAGTTGGAAGCTGAAGAGAGAATACGGAGTTGGAAGCTGAAGAGAGAATACGGAGTTGGAAGCTGAAGAGAGAATACGGAGTTGGAACTAATTCAATTAAAGTGGGAAACAAGGCTCAATGTAAAAATGCATTCTATCGAATACGTAAACATATGCAATTATTGATTATTGATTATTGATATATTTACTAATATGAGAACATCTCAATTTCAATCTGATAATTCATTGTTTGAAAATGAGACTCGTCGAACTGTACGGGACAAGACAGGCCGGAGAGGACTAAAGGGAGGTCGTCGAACCAGCTTTGCAAATCATGGAAGCGATGAGTCGAGAGACAATGGAGCCACGTTTCCTCATCTTCGACTGCTTGCTGTACGGCATGTACGGAATGACCCCGATGACCCGTTTGCTGGACGACGTCTTGCAGGCATAAGCCATGATCAGCATCTCGATGACGTCGTTGTTGATGTCCCTGCGAGTGGAGTGGTCGCCTTTCAAGGTCGGTAACGGCAATTCCGTTAATAAATCACCCAGGAAACCGTAAGCGACGTTTTTGTCGAGTATTTATATTCAGGGAAGTAGAACAATTTTTTTTTGCCTTTAAATATATTATTTTTATTTTTATTTTTTAACAAATCCCCAACTTCTTCTAATACAGTTCATTGTAATTGTTCTATTGCTAGACTAAATAGCGCTCTCTTTCAATACTAATTGAATACTGTTGATTTAGTCGACTAACGGGATGTGAATATACTTAAAGTACCCACTATGTTATTAAGGTCCACTATGTTATTAAGGTCCACTGTGTTATTAAGGTCCACTGTGTTATTAAGGTCCACTGTGTTATTAAGGTCCACTATGTTATTAAGGTCCACTATGTTATTAAGGTCCACTATGTTATTAAGGTCCACTGTGTTATTAAGGTCCACTATGTTATTAAGGTCCACTGTGTTATTAAGGTCCACTGTGTTATTAAGGTCCACTATGTTATTAAGGTCCTCTATGTTATTAAGGTCCACTGTGTTATTAAGGTCCACTATGTTATTAAGGTCCACTATGGTATTAAGGTCCTCTATGTTATTAAGGTCCACTATGTTATTAAGGTCCACTATGTTATTAAGGTCCACTGTGTTATTAAGGTCCACTATGTTATTAAGGTCCACTATGTTATTAAGGTCCTCTATGTTATTAAGGTCCACTGTGTTATTAAGGTCCTCTATGTTATTAAGGTCCACTATGTTATTAAGGTCCACTATGTTATTAAGGTCCTCTATGTTATTAAGGTCCACTATGTTATTAAGGTCCACTATGTTATTAAGGTCCACTGTGTTATTAAGGTCCACTATGTTATTAAGGTCCACTATGTTATTAAGGTCCTCTATGTTATTAAGGTCCACTATGTTATTAAGGTCCACTATGTTATTAAGGTCCACTATGTTATTAAGGCCCTCTATGTTATTAAGGTCCACTATGTTATTAAGGTCCACTATGTTATTAAGGCCCACTATGTTATTAAGGTCCACTATGTTATTAAGGTCCTCTATGTTATTAAGGTCCACTATGTTATTAAGGTCCACTATGTTATTAAGGTCCATTATGTTATTAAGGTCCACTATGTTATTAAGGTCCACTATGTTATTAAGGTCCACTATGTTATTAAGGTCCACTATGTTATTAAGGTCCACTATGTTATTAAGGTCCACTATGTTATTAAGTTCCACTATGTTATTAAGGTCCACTATGTTATTAAGGTACACTATGTTATTAAGGTCCACTATGTTATTAAGGTCCACTATGTTATTAAGGTCCACTATGTTATTAAGGTCCACTATGTTATTAAGGTCCACTATGTTATTAAGGTCCACTATGTTATTAAGGTCCACTATGTTATTAAGGCCCTCTATGTTATTAAGGTCCACTATGTTATTAAGGTCCACTATGTTATTAAGGCCCACTATGTTATTAAGGTCCACTATGTTATTAAGGTCCACTATGTTATTAAGGTCCACTATGTTATTAAGGTCCACTATGTTATTAAGGTCCACTATGTTATTAAGCTCCACTATGTTATTAAGGTCCAATGGATAACTAACTTTGAACCGGTTTGCAAAATGAAGACTTCTTTTCCGCGAACACTTTCATCTAAATCGACTGTAACTTCTATTGGAGCAAGAAAATAAAATATTAGAAATTCATTGAAAACTAGCATTTAATACACTAGAAATACAAATTACTATGGGATAGTTTGACCCGATTGAATATTAAATATGAACCTCTATTTGACTTATAGAATATGTTGGCGGCTCCGAGGTGAGTTCCAAGTTTACTGTAGAATATAGATGCAATATTAATATTTACAAAGGTATATAAACAACAGGAGATTAAAATTGTTAAATATTCATTTTAAAACTTATAATTTATACTTGTACTTATAATGTATGCCTCGTTAATCAAACTATGGTTTGAATGAATACCGAATACAGATATTCTATATACAGAAGTTCTAAATTAGATATATTAGGTAGACAACAAGATGAACAGAACATATAATTTCATGATTGTTTTTGATTTTGGGCAGTAAAGTTAAAACCAGAAATTACTTTAATTTATTTCTATTTCTTAATAATATTATATGGTGTATAATATTAATCATATTATATAGTAATACTATTATTATAATATTAGTGTCATTATTTTATTTTACTTTAATATTTACCTAAGAATAAATTATAACATAATCAGATATCTAATTAGTGATGATATAATAATTATAATTATATAATGATATAAATAATATATCTATATATTACCTAAATAGTAAATATATTGACTATTATATAGTCAATATATTGACTATTATGGAAAAGGAAATATAGAATATAATATTAAAATGAAGTATAATAATTTTATGTTAAAAGATCATTTTTTTCAAATATGTCAATCACATTATATATTTAAATAATTCACATGAGTAATGGGATTTTTATTATATTAGTTACATATAATTAATAAATACATAATATACCACTAAATACCTATGAAAATATATACAAGAAAAATGTAATACGAAATAAATTCGTTTTTAAAATCAATAAAATATAATAAAATATATTCATTTCACATATATGTGAAATGAATATATAAATGTATCGTATATTGTTATAGTACTATTGTTCATTTAATATCTATTTATAAACAGATACATCTATGTATCTTTTTTATAAACATATATTAAATAAACAATAATCCATAATAAAATTCCCAAGTGGGAATATTTCTATAAAATCGGTATATAAAAAAGACAAAAATATGTATTTAAAATCAAATAAGTTATTTAATATAACTGATATCTAAATTAATATTTGAATAGCGTAAACATATATTTAAATTTATATATAATAAACTTTTTAAATTGATTAAAAATATTAAATTCAACACAAAATTAGTATTATAAAATATTTCAATTTTGTCATTCAAAATGGCAACTCAGATTATTTGGAAAATCATGAAATTAATGAAAATAAGCGACAAGAAACTTATCCCAATCATAATTTGTGATAAAAAGAAACAAATGTCGAGTTAAAGGGATCTATTGATATTATAATATTGAGAAACTACTATAAGAAATGGTCACGAAATGGAGATTCTATGATATAGATAGTATGCGATAGTTGTTGATTATATTAACTATACATTCGATGCATTTGATGATATAAATCTATAATTGGGTTTGGATTTGTAATTTGAAGGAATCTATTCCATTTGGGAATATTTGCTAAAAATAAATATTTGATAATTTAAATAATCAGTATCATCCAGTAATATGATAATGTGCATATGATATGCTTTTGTTAATGATAAATAAATATATACCCAGCAACTTTAATACGTCCCAGATTACGATAGAACTTCTCAGGAGGTCAATGGAGTCGTCGAAAACAATTTATTCCGGGTACCCTACAAATTAATCGTTAGACTTATTATTGGCCCATCTCTTGCCGGCATTAGAAACGACGCGGGGTGCGTTTGTTGATGGTGGGCATGGCAGATGCGATTTCGGATGAAACGCAGTTTTAGTTATAAATCCCCGACCATCTCGCCTTTTTATTGCCTTGAATTTATTTGGGGCGGTGAAAAAAACACTATCTCCAGTTCTACACCATTAGTCGACCTTTTTACAGTAGAAGTATCCGAGCGAATCCACGAGTAAGTCATTAACGGTACTTGCGATTCCCTCGAGGACAGACTGTCTAATTATCAGTTGCACATCGTTTTATCGGCAAACCGGAGCCAACGAAGTTTGAATTCAATTGTTTGGAGTCATAGACATTGTAGTCCGCAGCATTTTTTTATAATACGACTAAATCATTGTTATGCAACAAATGTGACACCAACGATTAAATCGGTCACGCATGACATCATTGTCATTGTTATTGTCACACACTTGACTAAAGCACTTCGAATATGTATTATTATCCATAATTGTCAAAAGTAAGCATAATAATAACAATAATATGAAAGCAAATATTTATTTTCTACCTTCTTTCAGTTTTCCCTCTATATACATAAATAGTTGAGCGATTGTATCCTACACCAAATTAAGTCTATTGTAATTCACCTTATGAACAAAAACAATATCTCAACTTTCTACGATATACATATCTAGTATGCATTATAATAAACTCTTTTCATATTTATATAGTTCGTTTTACTTGCATTCCATATACACAACATTAGTAGATAATGTATTAATAGTTTGCAATTACAATTTACTCAAGATTATTACTGATGACCAATGTCAATTGTAATTACAAGTAAGAATATTATTCATGAATTACAATCTGAATATAGATGTAATTCTTTATGCATATGAGCGTTAGTTGACTATTCTCCATTTGATGTCTGAACTATCAATGTACACATATTACATTTATATTAATGTTAATTAATGAAGGCATACTTTGATATCTAGCAGCGAATGAATTATATTTCATATATGTCAACCTATCAGTGTATCTTATTAGTACCTTAAAAAGGATTAATCTCACCAATTTGTCAACTATTCGAATCCCTTGAACTCGTTACATTAACCACGTGGTTCACAGTGAATTACTAGAAGTTCATATCGCTTTGTAACGTCGGATACGACGACCGGCGGAGCATGTGAATACTCGTGCCTGGATGCACACCATCGAGAATGGCGAAGAGAATTGCGGCAGCCATTCGGTCTTCCCGGCACAGTGGTTCATATCAATGAAATTTAGTATGGAAAAAAGACCGAGTGTCACCATAGTAGAGCACCTTCTTCAAAAATATGGCTCATTGATATGGTCAATACATTCTTTTGTATATACATAGTATGTACTTTTAAACGATATTTAAATAGTTTTAAATGATAATTATTGTATTAGTTTTCTAAAAAAACTACCTGGGTCTTTTTTAGAAAACTTATAATTATCATTTTAAACTTTTTAAATATTGTTAAAAATCACAGAGTATTTATATATAAAATATAATTATTTCATTTCCAAGCACCATATGTATTAATATTAATACACATAATAATACATGACAGTTTATATTCTTCAACATACCTATATTTTATTATATTTATATAAAATATAATTCATTCGATACCAAATATCATATTATGTATTAATACAAGTATAAACTAGTTTAAAAATGACACGTGGTATTTAATAATTATAAAAAACTGTTGGCGGTGGTCGATACAATTATTGTACATGTGTAAAATATATTTCATGTACTCATGCAAAATCTCGCCTATTTTTTGCCATCGTCTCGTTGACTTGATCCCAATATAGTTCATATTTAAATGAATTACGCAAAATATATCATGTTGTATAAAACAAATTTATATAATAAATCTGTAAATAAAGTATTAACAATTTAAAAATAATTGAAATACAAACTCAGAAATCAAATGTGCTAATTCTGGGTGAGAATTCCCAGCAAATAAGACCATAGGTCCATCACTAGTTGATCTATACATATTTTAACAATTTAGTTTGTATAAAATTATGATTCTTGAAAACTAAATTTCAATTTATTTCGGACTTTGTACAAAATTTAACTCAAGTGTGCCACAGATATTATGTAAGAGTATATTTATTTTTAAATTATCAAAATATCCATAATATATGGTTTACTCATTATAATAATAATATCTCTAATATCTCTAAGAAATAAATATATACATAATTTATTAGTGTATTATCATATATTTTTTATTATAAAATTCGAATATAAACTATATCTCAAAAGATCGATTTTCTTTGATATTTTTCCAAAACTTTCATAAACAGACGACCTACCTGTTTACATGTAAATAATATATTTCTCTTTTAAAAACTTTGTAATATATTTCGAAGATGTGAAAATACTATAACTTGATATTACAGTAAATAATTATTTCGATTACAATAAGTTATATTACAGTAAGTATTCATTTTGATCGCTATATGAATTACGATTTTATATTATGTATATATTGGATTTAAATATTCATGATAATGTAACGTTTAAAGATACTTTATCATGCGTTTTATGTTATAAATATGAATTTAAATTAATTTTATATAAACTATTGTTATTATACATTGATTGTGTATATATTATATCAGTTACAAAACTGAATGATTGATATAAAAAACAATCACTTTATAATTAGTAACCTACTAATTATAACTTACTATTGAGTCAGAGTATATTTATATTTGTTGTTAAATTGCAATTAATTATTACTCTAATTTAGTGCACAATATTATTCATTACTTATTAAATATATATAATATAGACAATTAAAATTAAATTTTTTTTAATAGTTATGATAATATTTTGTAAAATTTTAGAAATGATCATTAGAAATTTCGTATCTAGTGCATACTCCTTAAATTTACCTACATAATTATGCTTATCTGATAATTCCCAATCTTCTATCCCGATGAAAAATAAATAAAAACACAACGCATGATTTCCTAGAATTTCATTTCCTATACTTAAATACGAACTGCATTATTACCAATACAGATCGCGAATAAGTAGTGAATTAAATCCCTATGAACATGTGATCTTATATGCAGATTATTGATATACTAATTAATTTAAACTAAAGTATTTAGTCTATATAATTTGAACGCATTACAAATATTAAACTATATAATATATATATGAATGTATGAATGAAATATTTTATGGACAAAACTGTCTACGGGAAGATCATTGAATAATTTGATTCGATACATTTTGGCATAGTTAGGAGAAAAGTGATTCATAATTAGATAACATCATTTCTCAATATTCATTACAATTAATATAAAAAGTATTATTTTGACCTACTTTATAATTTCAAGTAAAAACATTTTTAAAAATAAAAAATTATAATTTACTTCATACAATTTTCTAAAATGCATAAAGAAATATATATTTATAGTGAAAATTGCCGTATATACATATTTATTATACCTTCTAATAAACTATCCAATTTGAGTTATTTTGTTATATAAATAAAAGTGAAAATGTCTTCACTTTTATTATATAGCAAAAAAACTAAAATGCCCTCTATTGTTTCTTAGGAAGCTATCTGTTAATTAGTTTTATGTAAAACATAATAAATCATGTCACACCTTCATAGGAAAGTGCTTTTATAATACACCTTTTTATTTCACTAGAATATATTATATGCTTATTCCTTTCGTTGTATTTAAGATTTAATAAATGCTAATAATGTTTTTAAATATCCCAGTAAACCAAGTGATCACTCTACGTCAATGTAATCGTTTTCATTTATTATTAAAGTCAATGGACAAATCTTATTTAATCACTCTCTCGGCTGGGACCGAAGAAATCATCCAGTGATTTTAGTTTTTTGTTATATATAACCTTATATATAGTGAAAGTGAAAATGTATTTTATTTACATTAAAAATATATTATGTTTATTTTTAATTAAAATAATTATATAAGATTATATAATTGTCACCTGGTTACTTGGGAACATTTAAAAAACATTAATAACATTTGTATTGTAATACCAAAGAAATTATGCTATGCTAAGAATGAAATTATTTGGATTGTTTACTGGTCCTAATTACTGTAATAATAAGTAATTCTAATTAAATTTACATAAACACTAGCAGTTATATAATTTAAGTAGATATTTATATTATGTACTACTTTTTATAAATAAGTAGGTGGTTATAATATAGTATAGATATACTATATTATATTATAGTATAGGTTATATTATATTATAACGTATATAAGTATTATTGTACTAATTAATTATTCAGTATTATTTTCAATATTTCCGATTAATTTGTGATTTTTATAAAGTATTCTTTATTATATTTTTAGAACTATTTTTCGAACATATTTTCTGTTATCAGTGAGGAATGTTACAATCAATTAAGATACTCTCAGATTCAACAATTTGAGGAAAGTAGTATACAGACTAAAGTATAATATAATGACACATTTAGATTGCGTTATTTGCATACCCTAAATATAAATATAATTAAAGAAATATCTACAATATTATTTATATAATTTAATAATCCAAATGAATATTTATAGTTTTTCAACCCATTTTTAAGTACATTTGAACTGTTATGAACATTTTTTAATCAATAAGAATTACTATTTCATATGATTATTATTCGAGATTTATGGACAGGGAAGTATGTAAATTAAAATAACTAAACATAAGAAACCTCGGGATAGTCAACAATGCTATTGATTTGATCAAAGATCAAATCAATTTGTGGCCTTTCTTTCATTATATCTAAGTTTTAAGTTTCTTGAGTTTTCTCGTTAATTTAGTTTTTGTTAAGAAATAATTTCACAATCATTAGAATACAATAATTTAAATATATTTAAATTATTTTACATGTAACACTATAGATCTTACAAGTGCTTATCTTATCTCCTCAATCTTATACAGGTTGCTTTATATACATTATTTATTTGATATCCTCAATTAGATTTCTCTCCCAGTTATTCACATATATACACACACACATATATATACATATATATATACATATATATATACATATATATATACACATATATATATATATATATATATATCTATATATATATATATATATATATATATATACATAATTTTAGTATAATGTTGCAATTCTTTTCTTAAGTAATCGCACTAAACTGTACCCTATCAATATAAACAACATCAGCCCGCCATCTTTGATTCCGTTTTTAGCACTCCCTCGCCGCCGATTGTACAATCTAATCTCGCGCCTTTAGTACAAGTGGGCGGGGCCTAGTCCCGTAGCCGACGGCCGCTACAGGCTCCTTTACGTGGCGGGGACTCACATTCTCCTCCTCTGCGTAATGTTTACACCGATTAAACCTTTACGCTTCCGCAAACCGTACAGCCCTGCACCAGCTGATTCCATTGTAGTCACTCCCATCGCTCATTATCCACATTTCGGCGCGCATTCTATACCCCTCCCCGGTCGGAGCGAATATCATTGTAATTTCAATTAATTAGCTGCCCTGGATGCTGCCTCCCGTTTCTACTCTTCGTATGTCTACGAATAGTATAAAGTGCAATATCGCGTCTCTTCCTTTGGGGGTTTGTAGTCCGATAAGCCGAGCCCTCCGAGGTAAGTAGAGTTTGCGATACCAGCGACCTTGACAAAATCTGTTTGCTTTCCAATAGGTTTTACCATTCTACGATACGCTCACTTTTCTACGGAGTTTTTCATTTAGAATATAAACTTATGATGCTAGGCATCTAGAGTGAACCTTTATCTTTCAGTTTATACGCAATTTATTAGTTATCTCGTATTTATTGTTAGGAACGACTGATTGATGTTTACTTTTATTTAATTACCCATTAAGGAATCCTTCGAAATACTAATACTTTACGTTGCTAATTTGGCAGTGCTCCAATTTTTCAAACTCGGTCATTTTTTATTTTTTGTGAATTTTATTTGAATATTTATGTGAATATTTATGTTAATAATTTGTATTTATTTACATCATTAGCGATTAATACTTTGCTCACTCTCTATATAATAAGTATATATATACAACATCCCTTTACATACAGATGCATCATTACTCGCCTAGTGAGTGATTTGACCATTAGCAATTCATTATCTTATTGCTATACTTATAACCATAGCAACCACTGATGCATTAAATCACAGTAACTTGCCACAAGCTACATAATAAATATCTGGAATTACACTTGATTCCCTGATGAATTGAGGATATGGTATGTGTAATGTAGCTCTGTGCATTGTACGGGGCTACCTTTAATTCTTCTGCTGATTACTTAGTATACATGTATCTAGTAGATTAATATTACACATATACACTCACATACACACACATACATACATACACATACACACACATACATACATATATAAACATACATAAACACACACATACGCATACAATTGTATTAATGCCCACCCCCACATTATAGAACAAATATGTCCACATTTAAGTCATATTTAAGATATATATATAATATCAATTCTACATACTGACTAATTTAACTAAATTTACACAACATAGTATATTATCAACTAACTATAATCATTAATCTAATATACTGATATCCCTAGCTAGCCACTACTATACACACTTTACTCACTATAAAACACACTTTACTCACTACTATACTCACTTTACTCACTACTATACACACTTTACTCACTACTCTACACACTTTACTTACTACTATACACACTTTACTCACTACTAAACACACACTACTCACTACTATACACACCTTACTCACTACTAAATACACTTTACTCACTACTATACACACTACTCACTACTATACACACCTTACTCACTACTATACACACCTTACTCACTACTATACACACCTTACTCACTACTATACACACTTTACTCACTACTCTACACACTTTACTCACTACTAAATACACTTTACTCACTACTATACACACTTTACTCACTACTAAATACACTTTACTCACTACTATACACACTTTACTCACTACTATACACACTTTACTCACTACTAAACACACTTTACTCACTACTAAACACCACTTACTCACTACTAAACACACTTTACTCACTACTAAATACACTTTACTCACTACTATACACACCTTACTCACTACTATACACACCTTACTCACTACTATACACACTTTACTCACTACTATACACACTTTACTCACTACTAAACACACTTTACTCACTACTAAACACCACTTACTCACTACTAAACACACTTTACTCACTACTAAATACACTTTACTCACTACTATATACACCTTACTCACTACTATACACACTTTACTCACTACTATACACACTTTACTCACTACTAAACACCACTTACTCACTACTAAACACCACTTACTCACTACTAAACACACTTTACTCACTACTAAATACACTTTACTCACTACTATACACACTTTACTCACTACTCTACACACTTTACTCACTACTATACACCTCAATTTCCATTAAATTCACTGAAAAGAATACTTTTTTCTTTCACCACAACTATGAATAAGAAGGGATGGTCTAGTTAGACTCATAATATACTAATCTGTCTCGTGCACACAACTGCTAACAATCATTTATTATATTTATATTTTAGTCTCATCATTTATCCTCGTTTTTATGTATTTATATGTTCTTATATCTCCCTCGCCAAACAAATTCAATATATTTATAAAAAAACACTCGGAGATATTAACATTATTTATTTTAGGTAGAAAATTAATTAAACTTCTCATTAAAACTTTACTCAATAACTAACAATTTATTTTAGGTAAAACTACAAAATAATTCTCTAAAAACTGCCAAACTACAAAATTTACTAACTTTTCTTTAACTTCTCAAATTAGATTAGCTTACAAATTATTCAGCTGGTAAACCCAACAAATGACATTACCGCGATTTCCCAAAACTCTTCATACGAAACTTCTCCACAGTATTGAAACTGTTATTGCTATAGAAGCAGTCAACAAAACCTCAATTGTTTCTCTTTAAGCCTTACATAACACTACATGCATCACCCACTACACTCATTTAATTCATTTGTATTTATTTACTTTTATTTATTTATTTATTTATTCTTTTTTTCCCCCACTCACACTTTATTATCACATCCATAGATTCCACACATTGTAGACCATTATCCTATGTCTTTGTTTTAATAAATACTACACACATACACATACACACACGCACATATTCACATACACACATACATACATACACATGCGCATACGCATACACACATACATATAAATATATGTTATATACATGAATATAAATATAATGAATACACTTGCACTAAATTATTGCAAATTCACAATATATATATATATATATATATATATCGAGCCCTATTTTCAATACTCATTCTCATGTGTGTATATTATCTATTACTATCTTGATTGGCATCTACACTTATTATATATATATATATATATATATATATATAATATGCTGATGGGTATATAAACTTGCATATTAATTTTTCATTTATAATTATATCTAGTTCATACAATGCCAACAATTATAATAGTGATTGCAATCTTGCACATGTATACCATATTATTCCATTTGATGAATATTATCGAAATTGTATCTTTAACACCTCGTATATGTTTTAGAACTATTGAAAATAGACCTTTATTATAACTTCTTCTATCAATTTTGTATTACCTACAGTGCATATTTAATTACTTCATCACAAATAGTAAAATTGTTAATATTTAGTATATAATAAATAGATATATATATATCATTTCATTATTCGATGCTTCATTATAGATATTATTTTAGGCTTATCATTCATGTATTAGATATGTTAAATTGTGTTATATACACGTATATTATATATATATATATTTAAAATTAAAAAAATTAAGTTTATTTACTGATAATAGGGATGCATATATATTTCATTTTGAGATTAATATCTCTATTCACCATTGTTACATTCGCGACCCGTCACTCCATCTCAATTTACCTTTCCATCCCTCTATTCACACATCCATCCATATCTCCACCTTTCTATCTCTTCAGCCCATCCACTTAAGCTCTTTCCCTACTAAAAGTCTACCACCATCCCACCTCCACTATTCCCTCTATCCCGTCTCTCCACCTCTCCCTACACTACTACTCTTATATCCAACTCTTCCTCTACTCCTCCAACAACCCGGCCTAGGCCTCTCCCTTCACATCTCCCTACACCACTCCTACGCCCTACCTTTCCCTCGACCCTCGTCTTCCCTTCCCCTTACTTCCCCTCCCTTCCCTTCAACAGATGAGTCTATGCACCAAGTTCCAGCCCAACGTGTTCAACAAGACCAAATGTCAGAACTGCTTCAAGCCGAAGCCTTTGCACTCCGCCCGTGCCCTCGAGTCCTGCCATACCGCCCGCTGCATCACGCGCTGTGGGTTTATGTTCGTAGCACCCGAACAGTACGACTTCTCTAATCCCTCGGATCGCGCCAGGGTTAGCTCGGAGAAGCCTTTGCTGGGCGGTATAGTTCTTAGCGAATGTATGGGATATATGCCCCCCCCCCCCCCCCCCCCCCCGTCACCCTGGTGTCTATAAGTTTTATCGGGAACACGTTTATCTTGTGGATTAGAATCTCGTGGAATCTCTTAGAATCACTTTATCTAAGGGGGTAGGAGTTCATTTCAATAACCCATGACATTCGCAGCGGTGGCAAAGGAGATTTGTGGTTCTCTACGATGATGGTGAGCTACGTTATTCAGTCGACGATAATGTTGGTAGTTCATCCTATCCACACTTCCTTTACTTCTTTTCTATTCATTACTATTTGCCAACATTGATTGCACGCGAAGGCAATATTTATTAGAAATATTAATATTCATATTATTTTAATTAACTAGATTAGCATTTAGTAGATTTTGAATGAGTAATAATAAAGCAAACTATGGAATTGTATAAGAAATATTTCACATATCTCTCTCTACTTATATTTAATGTAAACCCATAATTCGGCACATTGACCAATGTGAACTGTTCAATAAATTCTCCACTCTAGGTATCTAGATCATTATTTATATATACCTGTCCATTGTTATGTCCGCTGACCACTAGAATTCCTTTGTGTGGTGTAGCCAAATACTTTCTATTGTCTGAGTGTCTTATTATATAAGTTGTTTATTTATAAATGGTGAGACTTGTTGATTTTATTACAGAATTTTCTTACTTTCACCATTACTATTTTAACTTCTACTCATTTTACAATTACTACAACTTTTATAATTAGCAACCCAAGGAATCAGATTATGTAATTATTATATAATCTTATATGTTATTATTTGAAATAAAAAATAAACATAATATATTTTTAATGCTAATAAAATATAATTTCACTTTTAATGTAAAACAATAAAAAAATGACTTGGATGGATTCTTGGGTTAATTCTATAGAAGTAGTGGTAACTCTATGACTATTCTTACTACTACTATTACTACTACTACTACTTCTATTGAAACTACTAATACTACTAATATTACTACTAATGACCATCCAGGCTATTTTAGTTTATATTTTATATAAACTTAAATTTTATAAACTTTTTTTTATTTTAGTTTAAAAATTGTTTAGAAATTATAATAATATTAGTAATTTATAAACTAATTCATCTATTTCTATCTCTACCTTTTCCCACATATTCGAATATAATAACATATGTTAGTAGATTATTTTCACAAGAATTAAAACTCATTCTAATGTATTTTCTAATCATTCCAATATATCTATATCAATTGACTCACAAAATGCGTCGTCAGATTATGGTATCGGCATTGTATCAACATTCTATGTACAGGCATGTTTATAACATTCCTGAAGCTGATAAATCATATAATAAATCATATGTAAGAGAGAGAGAGAGTGGAGTGAGTGTGAGTGAGTGAGAGAGAGAGAGAGAGAGAGAGAGAGTGAGGGGGAGAGAGGGGAGAGGGAGATAGATGTAGAGAGAGGGAAGGAGGGAGAGGGAGAGGGAGGTAGAGTGAGGGAGGGAGGGAGGGATAGGATGAAGGAGTATGAGATAATAAGGCAGATTGTAAGGGAGATTAAGAAATAATAGAAATTAAGTAATTGAAGTCTAGTATTTGTCGTAATCTGCTATTGTGTGTGTGTGTGTGTGTGTGTGTGTGTGTGTGTGTGTGTGTGTGTGTGTGTGTGTGCGTGCGTGCGTGTGTGTGTGTATTTCATGGGGTTGCAGTAGTATATCTACCTGATTGCACGTACACCCTCGGTGTCCCCAATTGGTACATTAATAACTACCAACTTGGAGAGATAAATAGACTAGTTCTACCCACATTTCTTGAATAACTCCAATATTTAAGTTGTCACGGCGATGGTAATCGTGTTTCTTTGTGTAGTTGGGTATTTTACCATGGTATCGAATATTGAACTGTATCTCTGTGCATTATTATTTATACGCGCTCCCACATATAGACGCACAGAGCTACACAACTACTATTGTTCTATAATTAACAGAAGTCATTGTTCCATTTTCTAAATCTATTTATTTAACCACTTGCGAACAGTGTTTTTTTCTTTGTCGTAAACAAATAATGAGTACATTGCAATGAGGTTTAGTGTCAAGTCAAGGCAATACACTCGCTTCGCTATATCCACTAGCAATGGTGTCTGCGTTTAGGAATGCGGTCGGGTATAGATATCTCATCTTAGTCCTACTTCTATTTTCCTAGTCCATCATTCATTATATAATTAATTCACCTGCACCATAATAATTGCATAATATTCTATTTAAGTTTGTCTAAACAATATGTCATTTTCATTGAAATTATTGATTTTCCTATAAATGCATTGTCGAGAGTTTTCTGCATTGTAACCGACAATACTTTAGCAATCTAACTAACACTCACTCACTCACTCCCCATTCACTTACTCACTCACTCACTCCACATTCACTCACTCCATATTCACTCACTCACTCACTTACTCGCTCGCTCCACACTTACTTACTCCACATTCACTCATTCACTAACTCACTCCACATTCACTCACTCCATATTTACTCACTCACTCACTCACTCACTCATTCACTCACTAATTTACTTACTCACTCACTCATTCACTCACTCACTCACTCACTCACTCATTCACTCACTCACTCTCTCACTCGCTCATCCACTACCCATTCACTCCTCATTCACTCCTCATTCACTCACTCACTCACTCATTCACTCACTCACTCACTCATTCACTCACTCACTCTCTCACTCGCTCATCCACTACCCATTCACTCCTCATTCACTCCTCACTCACTCTCTCACTCACCCATCCACTACCCATTCACTCCTCATTCACTCATCATTTGCAACACAACTCAACACTGCTATACCTGACCTTAGCTATGTGTAATACTACCCATGTATTTATTGTTATTTAATAGCTAATTAATAGTTGTATTATGTACTGTTGGCTGTTAAGTGTATCTCCTCCTTCTCCTCAGTTTCAAATCCAATTTTCACTTTGATACTTAAGTTCAATCTTTACATATTTTTCTAAACGTGCAAATTCCATATACGAGTCTCATTTTTTATTCCTACTTCCGAATTTGTAATTAATAATTCTTTAATTGATTAACGGGCCTATATAGTACGGTACAAAATAAAGTAACTATATTATATCTATACTATATCACTTTATATATATGGCATAATTGATTACTTGTTTTTTTATGATTTTATCCAGAATGCATCTGGACAAACATTTGTTTTGTACATTAACCGATATGGCTTATAAAATCACTTACTTTAAATGCACTATATAGATGTTTTTACCTCGGCCCTACCCATCTCACCCTACCCTTCACACCTCACCCTACCCCACCCTACCAACCTCGCTCTACCCACCTCACCTATACCCCTGTAATACACCCCTACAGTAGATATATATTCTATTGTCAATATTGTATAATCTAATATGTTTGTTTATTTATTGATTCCAAATTCATACTAAAAACGCATTAGGAATCTATGAAAACATCTATTGTTCCCTAAATCTCTAGAATCCCTTTGTTATGTATTCCTGTAATGTAGTAGACTTATTGAACATTATCTATATGCTTTTATCAGTAGTTGTGTCGTTGTTATCTATAGTAGTATCTTCACCATTGTCTTAATTAATGTATGATTGTGATTTGCCAGAATACATTTTTTGACTACAGATTTGATATAAAACCTTTTGGTCATAACTTCTAACCCATAATATTTGATCTCTTACCACTAACCCATGACCTTTGATCTATCACCACTAACCCTTAGTTTACATTTTGTATTATTCTTTAACCTTACCAGAAGTATGCTTCACTAATTGCTGAACTCTACAATTACATTATAAAGATGGTACTATCTATATTCAATGGACAAGTATTGCAAACTTTGCCTACTAGCTACGATATATTTGATCTCGATGGTGCTGTACTCCTGGGTCCATTATATCTAACCAAAACACCAGTTAAAATCCTATCTATGTCCTCCTCGTAATGTCTGATACATTGATATCTCTTTTAACGGCCAAACCCCCCTTCTATTACATTTTTACGTTATCTTAATTTTATGCCCCATCCTTCCAGGTGTCTACTATCCCCCAGGGCATTATCGACATGACTAAGTGCCTGGATATTGAACAGGACGCCGAATCGACTACATCTCACAAGCTGTCGATGTCGTTGATCCTAAAAGAAAAGACGACGTATATTAGGGCAGGCAATAAGGATGAGCGTAACAGGTCACTAATACATAATTTCCCAGTCCCCTTGCCTATAAATACAAGCATATAATACCTTTTTTGCCTACGATGATATTGTTTTTTAATATTGTTGGTACATTTCAAAATAGCCACAACAAATATTTTTACAATTTTTCTCCATTATCTGATATCATTTATTTTATTTACATATTTATTTTATTATATATTTATTTTATTATATATTTATTTTATTATATATTTATTTTATTATATATTTATTTTATTATATATTTATTCTATTATTTATTTATTTTATTATATATTTATTTTATTATATATTTATTTTATTTAAACATTTATTTTATTATATATTTATTTTATTATATATTTATTTTATTATATATTTATTTTATTATATATTTATTCTATTATATATTTATTTTATTATATATTTATTTTATTATATATTTATTTTATCATATATTTATTATATTATATATTTATTCTATTATATATTTATTTTATTATTTATTTATTTTATTATATATGTATTTTATTTAAACATTTATTTTATTATATATTTATTCTATTATATATTTATTTTATCATATATTTATTCTATTATATATTTATTCTATTATATATTTATTTTATTATTTATTTATTTTATTATATATGATTTGTAAAACAATTTCAACATATGCCTGTTGCTATTTATTTGATTAATTCTCTAAGCATTTGTATATATTCTATCACTGCATCCTTTTGTAACATCATTTATTCTAACATCTGTATAACTCAGTATATGAATATATGTATATAAATAGTAGATTATGATTCATTCAATATTATCTTATATGTAGGTATACTCCCATATTGTGGGTAGATTTGGAATTCTTTCTAAAAAAAAGTAACAAATCAGAAATATCAAGATATATATTTAAATTTAGATTCCACTTATTTCTAGAGTATTTTTTAATGATTTTATTATTCTAATGATTCTATAATTATCTATGAATTAATTACTGTTCAAACCTCAGATAATCAGTCTTGGATGTATTATTATATGATTTCACTTGAATGTTAGCATAACTCAACTATCTATTACATACATTGTCTTGTATATTTTACACATATGTAACCAACCTGTTCAATGGAAATAATTTAGAAATTTAGAATTAGGTATATAAGTATTATTCAGTTGTATTGGCCGGTACAACCTAATGCCATTATTATATAAACCACTGTACTTTATATTTGCTCAGTATACCCCACCTATTCATGCCTACATACTCTATAGCATATATCCATCTCACTACCATTAGTCACTATGCACACATGTGAATGCACTGATAATGCATCAGCCCATGAATCTGTATGTATGTGTGTATGTGTATGTTAGTGTGTTGTGTGAGTGTATATGTGGGTGTATATGTGGGTATATAACGCCACTAGTTCCACTCCAAACAAACATTCGATGCTATAACATGATTTTAGACCATGTGAAAGAAATTTACTTTATTTATACGGAACCAGAGTTTATATCTACTCTAGACCTCATATTAGAACCCACAATTCCTTCAAAACTATGAACTCTGTGAACTCTTAAATTATATATTTCACAATATATTCTGGTACATCCTGTTCCATCATTTTCTCAATTGTTTATTGTTATTTTAATGCATTTGTGTATTGCATTGTGCACTTGAGAAGAATAGAGTCATTGTGTAACTTATGTAACATTGTGTTTTCTAAAAACACACATAATTGCTCTGAACATAATTGCTACATAATGTACATGTTACAGTAACTTACACAAAGTATCTACAAAATATAATAAAATTTGTCATTTTAAAACTATTGTTCAAAAATAAATTCTATTTTTACAAGTTATTTTTAAATATAATTCTAAATGGAAATAGATTTTTATATTATTATTTAAACATTCTATATATAGTTTATTTACATTGTATATTTATTTATATATAATATACATATATATATATATATATATATATATATATTAAATATACTATCAATAGCATTAAACATTATGATTCATATATAATTTAATTGTAATGCAAGTTGTTTTTTTGAGATTTTTCACACAATTAATCTCTGATTAATATCAATCATAACTATCCAATGCCAATTCCACTATTGTTTAATGTATTATACTATGTATTGTATAATATATTGTGTAATATTCAATGTCACACCTATTTTTAAACAATCAACATATGTTGCAAGTTTTAAATCTTTTACATGACTAACATGTATTTTAACAAAAGTTGAATAATTATTTTAGAAATCTTAACAAAGCCGTTTTTTTTTTTTTTACAAACTTTCATTAATTTAATCATAAAATTCTCATTTGTAACTAAACCATCGCTGTACAACGTTCAACTAAACTGTAAGTTCTAGTAAACCTGCGTCTGCTCTGCTACTTTATCTTTATTTGCTAACCATCGCCACGCAGGTGGTACGAGGTATTGTCCGTACACGTGAAGCCGAAACGCATTAACAACCGCGTGTCTTATGGCTCGACGATTGCGAATAACCTTTACGCCACGGTTAGCCATTTCGGTGTAGGCTGACGAAACACTCGATTTAGTCTTCTCGAATGCTTCGGAGCCCCCGTAGGAGGCGATCAGTTCGTTCGCGTCTATAATTCTCTGCATTCCGTCGGTGTAATATTTCCAAACGCCGATAGCGATCCGATCGAATCACTTTTCTATTATTAAACTGTTTCGTGTTGCGCCTCATTCTGTTTCATTAGATGAAATCACTTCTTACTTAGTTTTCTTTAGAACTTCTTATCGGATTCCTTTTATCAATTTCTCCAAAACCTCCACACAGACGAATAGCAATAAAGTCGAAACAAATTCGGTAAGATCGCCGTTGTGCGTCTATATGTGTAAAATAGCGTTATGTACCTTCCCATAGCACCCTATATAGCTCTCTATATCTCCCCATAGCTCCCTATATAGCTCTCTATATCTCCCCATAGCTCCCTATAGACCCCTATATAGCTCCCTATATAGCTCCCCCAGCATGTCAATGTAGCTATTTTCTATCTCATTCTCTATCTCATTCCCTATCTCATTCTCTATCTCATTCTCTATCTCATTCCCTATCTCATTCTTTATCTCATTCTCTATCTCATTCCCTATCTCATTCTCTATCTCATTTCCTATATTATTCCCTATCTCATTCTCTATCTCATTCTCTATCTCATTCTCTATCTCATTCCCTATCTCATTCTCTATCTCATTCCCTATCTCATTCTCTATCTCATTTCCTATATTATTCCCTATCTCATTCTCTATCTCATTCTCTATCTCATTCTCTATCTCATTCTCTATCTCATTCTCTATCTCATTTCCTATCTCATTCTCTATCTCATTCCCTATCTCATTCTCTATCTCATTTCCTATATTATTCCCTATCTCATTCTCTATCTCATTCCCTATCTCATTCTCTATCTCATTCTCTATCTCATTCCCTATCTCATTCTCTATCTCATTCTCTATCTCATTCTTTATCTCATTGCCTATCTCATTCCCTATCTCATTCTCTAGTTTACAATCCTCATCCTGCCATTCTCCAATTCATTTTCTAATGCCATCCCTTCAGTTGTATCACGCCATATTCAGTTATCTCTCTATCCCCTGTTGTCTCCACATAGCTGCGCTGTATGCCTTATTTGACCCTCGACTTCCCTTCGAGTCCGCATGGCGTACATGCGATTACCTTCGTTGTCACCACTTGGCATGTGAGTGGCATGTGCGTGTCAGGTGTCAGTCGTCGACGACGTGTGACACTCGCGTAAATATAAGTGTCGCCTTCGCCGGGTGTCGTCTTACCTCCGGATAACCACGACTGCCCACCCAACACACCTAACCTCTCCCCTAACCTCTCCCCTAACCACTATGCCTTGCATGGCAGACCATTAATATCCGCACCTAACTGGAATTCTTGGCTCCAGTAATTTCTATCCAGATTTTGAAAATCTTGATCTAATATCGGTTGCGAGGCTTATCTGCGAAAACTCCAATTTCACCCGCAAACCAATAACTCCGTTAATTTACCATTACGCCGCCGACAATGCCTCCGCCCCCCCCCCGCCCCCCCGGAGCTCCGACTCCGTAACACCCGTAATTTAACCCCATTACAGTACTGTACACCACCGACACCACCACCACCACTACATCCAGCCACTTATCGCTGTGTTAGACACTTGAAGTCTCACAATAGGCTACGTAGTTTAAGCATGCACGACCTGGTAAGCTATTGGCTATATATTGGCGGTATCCACTTCCCGTTGGTTCCCGTTTCGAACCCGTCGTAGCGTTCGGAAAAAACTCTGCTTCGATGCTGCGTTTCGCTAGGGGGCTCTCGCTTTCTCGGTCGCATCCCGCAATTGTTTTCGCATCCGTTCATTCGCACTTCCGCCGTAACTGCAATCCAGTAAAGGCTTTGTTTCAAATTCAGATCCGGTACATTTCTATTTGCGTTCGAATCCTTCAATTTGCCGTAGAAATGTAAAATATGCGCAATGAAATTGTAGATTTGCATTTGCATTGCTTCGCTTATCGCTTATTATTAATACGCATATTATATCAAAAGAGTAAAACTCGCTTCAAATGCTCCTCACCCTCTGTAGCTACACCCAACTACGCCCAACTACGCCCAATAATGCTAATACAAAGACACCTTCCTCGATGATAACATACTGAAATCGCTTTATGTAATCCTCCCTAAATTGTCACAATGTGAATATCGCTTTTACTGTATTGTATTGTAATCTTTATCTCTACATCTTCTTTTTCTATTTCTCATCCCTCTCCCATTATCTTATCTTTCTTACCCTATCGTTTTATTATTCACTATCTTTCACTCTCTTTCTTTTTCACATTTACTCTTTCATATGCTCGTCCTCTACGTGACCCCTCTCTTATTAACCATTATCTCCCTGGTAAAGAATACAACTTGGAAAGATAGAAGTATGTCCCCTCCTGCACATGAATCAACAAATAATGAGACGGATGAATATAAGGTCTGTTTTATTTTTTCATGTGTAGAATTTAATCTATTAATTTGCATATATTTGTGTTTTTTGAATATTAAAAGCATTTTCAAACAATAGTCATATTCTGTAACACCTTTTAGATCTCCAAATCGTCTGAGAGCTTGAGATCTAATTCGGTTTGTATTCAATAGACTTATCGATCACTTTCTTATCTATTTTCTTGATTCTATCGCAATGACTCATCTCTTTCTGTCCGCCTACCATAACATCACTCCAGGCAAAACTGTATGCCTACATTCCTACTGTCGTCCATATCGCTTTTCACCATATTGCATTAACACTACGTCTACATTGCACGCAATTCTTGAAATTCTTGACCTCGATATCTTGTAAAATCCTGTCGACTTACAATATTCACCTAATGACCTCGTTTCAAGGCCATTGAAAACTCGGCAATTTCAAAGACTGGATGGTTGGTGATCTTGAAAGGAAACAATAAGGTTTTAAGACTTTAGATAATATATACAATATGTTGGTAGATAAATGTATTAGGTGTGTAAGTACTTGTATGTATTAGGTTAAAAATACTCTATTTACTGGGTATATATATTTATACTAGTGTTCAAGTCAATGCTTCATTGTACCAAATGCCTAGAAATAGTATCAAATCTAAAATCACTCATGCGTGACAACAATATATCCTAGTAAATAAATTGCATTTGAATTCATTTTTTTTAAAGAACATGCATTACATAACTTTCATCTTAGAATCATTGGTTTTCATCTCTAGAGTACTAGATAACTGTTTTAACTTTCCTATCTATTCATTTCTATGTGTCTGTTATATAGGTCAGTAATATGTAATTTGTCGATTAGTAATAAAAACATATGCATTAAACCCTATCTATACTTTCCTAATCCATACCTACCTCCGTATGCCACACGATTACTACATTCCCGGTCTATGTAAAGATCTTTGCAGATTTCAGTGAATAGTTGACTTATGTATTCTTCAAGTATTTTAGTTTTTTAATGACATTTTCCCCACTAGAGTTTTTTTTCTATATTATACTCAATACTACTCATAATATATCATAAGTAGGTATTATACAGTATTCCTATGTATATGTCACACATTACCCTGTTATCTACAATATTATTTCAGTAGCTCTTCAAGAGTTTGTTTATCTTTCAACAAAACGCACTACTCTGCGTACCCCTCACACGCATATCCCCACCCCATCCCCACCCCATCCCCATTACTCCCACCTCAATATCCTCACCGCTATAGATTCATAGCCATAGCCATCATCTCAACTTCTCTCTCGTGACTACTCAATACCAACACCATATCTCCAACTCCTATCCCCACCAGGAGGGTGATAAGCGCTGGTTTCTCCTCCAAGCCAACAAACTTCACTACTACAATGACTCCGACAGTAGTTCTAAGAAAATAGGAGTTTTCGACTTAAAACTAGCATTCAGTGTCGTTGAGTCAAATATTTCAAGAAATTACGGTTTTAAAGTTGAGGTCAGTTCTGTTTAACTAGATCTAGGGTATTGTTTACATTGTTTAGATCCATTTCTCTAACTTGTGTTTCCATAACTTTTATCTCTTTATTGTTCTCTTCTAAACCTTGGCTTTCTTTCAACCGATGACCTCCAGACTCAACATGGCGATATCCTGTTGTCTGCGATGACATCCCAAATTCGCACGTCGTGGATGACTGCCCTGAGGAGTCAGATTCCCCGTCGTTCGTCGAATGCTTCAAGTACAGCTTCTAGTTACACCTCTGCCTGGCCATATGGTCCTAAAGGTAACACTATTATGCAATGGCCTCCATTGATCCTATATTGCACCCATCCAGCTTGACCCTATATCACAAATGCTAAAAGTAATGCCTACTTGATTCCAGTCTTGCTTCAGTTCTTGAAATTGATAATTCTTAAATATTTTATATTCTTTTATTTCAAAAACTGTAAATTATAATTTTAAAATCCAGGATATTATTTTAATCGAATGTAATTTATATATAATGGCAATTTGTATTTATTTCAATGTATTCTCCATACTACAACTAATAACACTACTCTGTCACTTCAACACACCTCCTATCTCTTCTCACACCACGCCATTACTCATCACTCACGTCGCCCCCACTTTAGCCCCGCACCCTCGTCCATAACCCCCTCTTTCCCTCAAGCACACCATTACCACATCCGACCTATCCCGCATATCTCCACCGCATATTAAACTCCTCAGCTCTTGTTGACTCCGAGGAGATGATCCTCGATGTAGCTGAGATCATGGAACGCCGAGCAAAGAAGCGAGAACTCCGTTCAAAGTCTTTGGTGTACCCTCCGACGGTGTCTCGAGATCGTAAAGATCGTGATCGACGCCTCACTGAAATTAACGGCGCTACAGCAGTAACTGCGTCTCCACCCCCTTCAACGACATCCTCGCAGATTATCACCGATTACAGACAGTCCAAAGCTAATGAAGGAAAGCGATTGGTCAGTAAATTCGTGGCCCATTTTCACTGTTTTCTGTCCCTTCGAAATTCTGGAATATTTTATTTGTAATTGCTTAAATTTTATTCAATGTTTTCTTTTATCTTCTCTATCCCTATCTCCTTTTCTTCCTCTCCATCCTTACTGCTCTGATCTTTTCTCTTCTCCATTCTCTCCAACTTTCCAACTTTCTTTCTCATCGATATGAACATTAATTTAATTTCACAATGTTTACGATCCTTTCATTTCATTTGATTTCATTTGATTTTCTATTTCTTTTTTACCAATATATTACCTCCTCTATGTTTTTGCATTCAGCAAAACGATTCCGAATTAATTAAAACTCTACAAGCGGAAATTCTTAATCTGAAACAAAGAATCGACGTGTCTTGCCTCTGTAATAATAAAGTAAGTTATGAAATGTTTATATCTACATTTAGTTATATGATTTAATATAAATTATGTTTAATTCATTGTACATTTACAATATGAAATCATCTACAATAATATTGTCGACATGTTTTTAAATAACATTTTATTCTGCTTTAAAATTCATATTTTATTATGAAATTCCAAAATCTAATAAAAATGTTCGTTAGATTTTCACTTCACTTCAAACGTTTATGAAATTGTTACTTTCATTCGTTTCTTATTTATTTTTATTTTTGTAGTTGTGTCATTCTTCATAAACCTTTTTATATTTTTTCAATTATTTACCAAACTAATCCTTTCATCAATCACTATCTCTACTAATTATTTACCTTTTATTTCAGAACTGTGAACAGGATATTGTTAAACTAAAGGTAAGTGAATTACAAATGCACGTTTAGATATCGTCATATGTTAATGTTGTAAGTTGTTATCGTCGGTGTAATGCAATCTCCCTCTCCATCTCCCTCTCCCTCTCCCTCTCCCTCTCCCTCTCCCTCTCCCTCTCCCTCTCCCTCTCCCTCTCCCTCTCCCTCTCCCTCTCCCTCTCCCTCTCCCTCTCCATCTCCTCTCCCTCTCCATCTCCTCTCCCTCTCCCTCTCTCTTTCCCTCTCCCTCTCCCTCTCCCTCTCCCTCTCCCTCTCCCTCTCCCTCTCCCTCTCCCTCTCCCTCTCCCTCTCCCTCTCCCTCTCCCTCTCCCTCTCCCTCTCCCTCTCCCTCTCCCTCTCCCTCTCCCTCTCCCTCTCCCTCTCCCTCTCCCTCTCCCTCTCCATCTCCCTCTCCCTCTCCCTCTCCCTCTCTCTTTCCCTCTTCCTATCCCTCTTCCTCTCCCTCTTCCTCTCCCTCTCCCTCTCTCTTTCCCTCTCCCTATCCCTCTTCTTCTACCTCTTCCTCTCCTCTCCTTCTCCTCTCCCTCTCCCTATCCCTCTCCCCTCCCCTTCTCTCCCCATCTCCAATCTAACTCTCCCACCCTTTCCCCCTCTAACTCCCTTTCTCCCTATATCTCTGCCTCCGCTTCTGCCTCTCCATTTCCCTATACCTCTATTTACCTCTCTCATCCCACATCCTTCGGTGTGTGCGCGCGTGTGTGCGCGTGTACCCCTCTCCGCATGCATCGTGTACCTCCCGCGTGTGTGTGTGTGCGCGTCCACTAGAGACACTCCAGGCCCCCCCCTATCCGCCTCGTTGCACTCGCTACGTATCCCCAGTCGTTGAACCTCGCCCTCTCCGATGAACTGGAGTCGTCGCGGACCCGTGGTTCTTCGTTGACCCGCGCCCTAGCCACCAGCCAAGAGCAGACCCTACAGGAGCGTCAACGTCGAGAACAGCACTGCTCGACCCTCGACCGTCGACTCGACTTGCTGACCGACGAATGCGACGAACTTCGCGCCACCAATCGCAGCCTCGACGAACAACGCGGCCGCGACGTCTCTGAGGCTTCAGCGCGACTTCAAGCGCAACTGTACGCCGCCGAGCAACGTTTGACCTCTGAACACGCGGGTCACATGCAGTCGGCCGACGACGAAATCTCCCGACTGGCCGAGGAGATTGCGGAACGAGCGGAGCGTTACGACGACGCCAGGCGGCGTTACGACGTCAACGAAACGCGACTCGTTGCGGACCTGCAACGAGGCGATCGCGAACTTCAAGAGCTGAGGCAACTCCTCCTCTCTACCGAACAACGCGCGAAGGAGGAGGCGGAAGTAGAGGCGAAGGAAGAGGCGAAGGAAGAGATTTCACGATTACAGCGTAACCACGAAACCCTGGTCACCGCTCTCAACTGTAGAGTCGACGAATTAACTTCAGCAAACCTACAGCTCTCTAGTAGCTCGAGTCCGAAGACACTCAGTTCCGTTGAGATCGACTACGAAATGAAACTCGGCGACATGACTGAGAAACTTGCCGACGCCACTCGTAAGCTCAGCAATTTGAATCGCCGGCACAATCGCAACCAACGCTGCCAATCTCTCGACTCTCCTTCCGCTTCGGCTTTACAACTAGCGTCCCAGGAATCCGTTTCCCCTTTACGCCGACGAATAGCAACTCTCGAGAGGCAACGACTCGAGCAAACGACGGAGAGAGGTTCTCTTCGCGCCATTGTCGCGCGAACTGATTACGGCACTCCGCTTCAAGTACAAGATGACTTGCAGCTCATCCTCGCTACCAACCCGGACTCAGACGACCTCTCCGCAGTTTCAACCGAATGTTTTCGCCGCGCCTACTGCGAACAATTGGTGCGCGAATCTTTAGTGATCGGTAAATTGGCGATTACGGGGACGACTTCGACTCCCCCCGACCACCGACGCCATCTAGCAGACGAACGCGCCTGTCTCCAACTACTACACGATGCCTTTTCTTACCTCGAGTCCCGTGATCGCTTAGACGAAGGTCACGAACTCTCCGAAATCGCAACATTCCTCTCCGGACAACTATTCCTAATCTCCCAGTTCTCCAGCGATTCGTCTCCTTCGTCTCCTCCTCCTCCTCCCGCAACTCAATCCTCCGATGTCTACACCAGCTCTATATCGATACTCCTCGGCAGTCGTTCCTATCCAGATCAACTCCTCCTCTCCGTCGACACATTCTGCTACCGTGCGTGCTCCCTGCTCTCTCACGACTACAACGCAGCAATGGCCGAAGTGCTTCAGGCCCCGTCTTCCCGCGCTCTCCCGGCGCTACGTTGTCGAGGCTACAGCGTCGATGACAGACTGTACGAGTACGTCACCGAACTCCTCGTCTTCCGTAGCGCCCTTTACATCGCTTCCCTACCCGCCTCCCTTCGATTCCTCGCCGACGAAGCTAGCTCTTTGGACGAGTTTCGCGCTTCGCTGGAGAACTGCGACGCCGCCGACGTTCTCGCGATGGTGGCGCCACCGTGTGGCGCCTCCGGTGTCGTCGACGACGTACGCCGACATTACGATCGCGCCTGTAACGCCGCGCGCCTGGACCGAGCACATTCCGACGCCCGCCTTCTCCAGGAGAAGTTGGAGGACAGCGAGTCCCTGGTAACTAAACTCGACGGCGAAATTAAACGTCTATGGCGGCTAGTAGATCAGGTTTGTTTTCTGTACGGCGACGGAATGTGGAATTCATGTTGAATCATCAATTTTAAGAACTTACCTGAACATCGATTGGATTTTAAACTTTTTAAATAAACTTGATTTTTTAACTGAAACTCCACTTCCTATAGAATCGCATGTAGCATGTTCCTTTTCTTTGTCTAAAACTCTATTTCGCTATTCGACAAATTACAAGCCAAATACAATGAATTCTCGCAGTTTTTGCGTTTTTTCTTTTGTGATTTTATTTCTTGTACTCAATTTGCACTGTTTACATAAATGTTATATGTTTTGTTTGTTGTGTCTCTTTAGTTTAATTATAATTTTACAACTATATGTTTATTAAAGATTATGGCCAGATTTTGGCCACCAAATATGATCTATTCTGATAAATTTATGATTGTTTCATAGAATGATGCAAATTATGATAGAGATGATGAAATAAAAAAAATAAAGGTTATATTCGTACCTCTCCTATCTAAATTAACCTCGTCCTTCTATTCTCTCTCGCCTACTTTTATGATTACCTCGCTTCTCTTCCATCCATATCTCTTTATCCTCCTTCCTCATTTCCCCACCACACTTGCACATCCTTCGCTCAACTACTTCTCGCTACTTTGTTTCCCACTCTCCCTATTAGGACATATACGAGGATGAGTTGGAACTAGCCGAGTCGGAACACCAACGACAACGAGCCGACGCCGACCAACACCACGCCGGTCAACTCACTGACCAGCGTCTCCTGCTCGAGGAAGAGTCTTTGGCTGCCCAAGATGCCATAACTTCGCTAAAACAGCAACACCGCATTGAAATCGCTCATTTCAACGATATTGTACACGATTTGCAAAGCATCGACATCGACTGTTTACATCAGAAACTGCAGTTAGTAGAGAGACTAAGTTGTAGGCTTTTTGTTGTCTGAGCACATTTAGTTCACATTCAATCGAGGCTTAATTAAGTTCTTTAGAACTATTATGTGTATAGTACAAAATGAGTAGAAATTTTCGATTATCTGCACTAAAATTCGTTATTATTCAGAATCTTGTGAATCGCAATGGAAACAAATTTAATATGGAAACATATTTCAATGTATTTTCATATATTAAAATTTACTTATTCGATTGTCGTCATTAACTTATCGTGTATGTGTTTTGTAGAGAAGAAAACCTCGCTTTGCAAGACGAACTCACCAAGACAGAGAACCACTTGTTAAATAGCGATAACGAATGTATCGCATTGAAAGAACGTATAGGACAACAGCTGTCAGACTTACACGGCAGTCGCAAACGTGTTCAAGACTTGATCCACCGCAACGATCAACTCAACGACAAACTCAGCGGAGAAATTGCCCAACTTCTCGAAATTGTCGATGAAAAGAAACTCGTCCAAGTCACAGGTTTGTAGTGAAACTAAATCTCTCTAATGTTAAAACTCCGACGCTATTCTACCAATCTTAATACATCGCAATATATCTATCAGGCAGTCTGGAAGAGATCACCATAGAACTGAAATTAAAAGATGAACAGATTTGGCAACTAAAGGAAGACTTAGTGAGCCGATCAAATGAACTCCAGGACACTACAAAAGTTTGTTTACTTAGAAAATAATGGATTAAAATGCTATTTCATGACATAATCTGCGCAGGAACTTGAGACCACAATAGAAATGTTTCACGAATTACACAAGCAGCATAATGACATGCAAGACAATCTCAGCGAACAAATACAGCAACTTCGAATACAGTTGTACTTGAAACCTCCATCGACTGATGGTGAGCTCAGTGAAAACGATGATGACTTCGATGACATCGATCAGAGCTTAACAAATAACTTATCTCCTGTTTGTAGAAAGCAACAATGGCGGATGGATCGAGGTTGATTTATATTTTAGTATATAATATTTATATTTATGTTTATATTTTAGTATATAATATTTATATTTATGTTTATATTTTAGTATATAATATTTATATTTATGTTTATATTTTAGTATATAATATTTATATTTACGTTTATATTTTAGTATATAATATTTATATTTACGTTTATATTTTAGTATATAATATTTATATTTACGTTTATATTTTAGTATATAATATTTATATTTACGTTTATATTTTAGTATATAATATTTATATTTACGTTTATATTTTAGTATATAATATTTATATTTACGTTTATATTTTAGTATATAATATTTATATTTACGTTTATATTTTAGTATATAATATTTATATTTACGTTTATATTTTAGTATATAATATTTATATTTATGTTTATATTTTAGTATATAATATTTATATTTATGTTTATATTTTAGTATATAATATTTATATTTATGTTTATATTTTAGTATATAATATTTATATTTATGTTTATATTTTAGTATATAATATTTATATTTATGTTTATATTTTAGTATATAATATTTATATTTATGTTTATATTTTAGTATATAATATTTATATTTATGTTTATATTTTAGTATATAATATTTATATTTATGTTTATATTTTAGTATATAATATTTATATTTATGTTTATATTTTAGTATATAATATTTATATTTATGTTTATATTTTAGTATATAATATTTATATTTATGTTTATATTTTAGTATATAATATTTATATTTATGTTTATATTTTAGTATATAATATTTATATTTATGTTTATATTTTAGTATATAATATTTATATTTATGTTTATATTTTAGTATATAATATTTATATTTATGTTTATATTTTAGTATATAATATTTATATTTATGTTTATATTTTAGTATATAATATTTATATTTATGTTTATATTTTAGTATATAATATTTATATTTATGTTTATATTTTAGTATATAATATTTATATTTATGTTTATATTTTAGTATATAATATTTATATTTATGTTTATATTTTAGTATATAATATTTATATTTATGTTTATATTTTAGTATATAATATTTATATTTATGTTTATATTTTAGTATATAATATTTATATTTATGTTTATATTTTAGTATATAATATTTATATTTATGTTTATATTTTAGTATATAATATTTATATTTATGTTTATATTTTAGTATATAATATTTATATTTATGTTTATATTTTAGTATATAATATTTATATTTATGTTTATATTTTAGTATATAATATTTATATTTATGTTTATATTTTAGTATATAATATTTATGTTTATTTGAACATATTTATCAAACATAATAATATAATACATTAATTTCAGCGGAAAATGATAGAGAAAAAAATAAATTATTGGATGAGTAAAATATTTTTACCATTTTTAATTGTACATTACAAATGCATATATGTATATAAATTACTTTCTACCAAAGTATTACTATGTTTTTACTAAATCTTGGATTATTTTACCTCTACATGATTATTTTAAACGACTATTTATTTTAATTGTTTACTATTCTGAATTTATCAAGAAAACCTTTAAATAAATCTTTCAAACAAATTTATTCTTTGTATAATTTGTATCAAACTAAATAATGTAGCTATTTGTTTTCATTATTATTTTCAAGCATTATTTAAGCATTATTAATTAAATGCAAACTATATTTGCTACACAATTTATATAAATACTAATATAAAAATGTTGTCGTTATAAATAATATCAATAAAAATAATGAATACTTATTTATTAAAAAGTAATAATTTGTATATACTAAATGGCAGTATGTGGGCGAGATTAATGTGCTAGAGCATGTGTACGCCCATGTTTTCTGAAGTGTGTTCTAGAAATGCGAATACAAATCTTTTGTATTCTCCAACTAGAATCACTGCAATTTCGACTGCGAGTAATGGGAAACATTGGAACTTCGTTCCAGATTACGGTGTCTCCTCATTGGCGATTTCGATCGACTCCTGATGGTACTCGTATTCAAAAAGTTACTCGAATTACCTGCCGAGGGGGTATAGTATACATCGAAATCGGCTCATTCACTACGAGTGTATCCGTGTATGTTAATAACATCTCAATGCAGATGTACGCAGGAGATTAATATTGCAACAGATTTCGCAAAACTTACAAATTCTAAGTAAATATGAGTTAACGTCGCTAACTTGGATCGCTGAGTGTAGTTCTTATTTGATTCACTTTGCCGCGAATCTCGAGTTCGCATTTCTTGGTCGTGTTTGCTTTCTTCTTTACATGTATAAAATCGAGAATCTTAGTAATTGCATTTAAAAAAACCATAGAAACATAGCACCTTAACCCGGAGCAATTATAATTAATAACTAGACAACAAAACAAAATTATAATTATTATATGGGGCGATATTAGATTATTCCTAAACCGTGCTTTGCGAAAGTAATTCCGAGGATTTATTTCCTCCGATTTGGATAATTTGCTTTTTCAATTTTGAAGCAACGTTATCAAATACTTTCTTGGAGTAGACTGGAGATATATATTTGTAAATTAAGGTATAAGGAATTTGAAAATATATTACAAATTGATTAAGATGTTATCCTACTAATTTGTATATGTTTCGTTAATTACAATATCTATTATATATTATTATTTGATAGCTACTTCGAGAGTGTGTAGAACCTGGTGTAATGTTGTCGATAAACTTCTGTTCGGGATAATGTTGCGATTCCAGAATTGAATAGGTTCTGTCTTCTAGAGTAGCGTTCATGCTATAGTCCTCTGTGTAATGTTAAGTTTTTAATATTCCACTTTACTTCGATATTCATGACAGCGTACTTTGCTAAGACTCGTCGAAGATGGTGTTCGTTTATATGTTTTAGATTCGCTAAGTAATTAAAGTACTATATTGCAATAAAATACTTTGAGTTATTGATATTTTGTGTTCGTATTCATATAATCATATATATAATTTTCAAAAAATAACTCTTACTGCCGCAGACTTGCAGATAGATATTCTATCCATATTTCTATTCGTCGTTTGTTACACTCGCATTATTCTACGGGCACGCAAATGCATCGTAAGTGTAGCGTATTTAAATTCAGAGTATTACCGATGTCGTCGGAGTCGTTATCGAGTAGTTTCATCATGAGAATGTGCCCGTCGCTTCTGCCGATCACGAAAGCGTACCCGGAATCCAATAACGCCAGTGAAGTGGTTTTCTCGTGCGTGCAAACATTCGATACTAGTTTTCCGTTGAGAATACGATACACCTGCATTCGGTGAGAGGTCAATGGCCCCGTAGCCACAACGGCAGAACATAGATGTATAACAAGAGCGATTGGATACGACATTGTAAGGTGGATGTATAAAAAAAGAAATGGCGAGAAAAAAA
>OZ038316.1:6126453-6128953 GCA_964035775.1 Osedax frankpressi | reverse complement strand
GTGTTGCAACCGGCTAAGAGAGTGGTGCCTTGATTGTTGAATATGGTGCCTGGAAAAGAGGGCGCAGATTAATAGCATATTGTAAATCGTGGGGTATTACGCCGATGGTATATGCAACCTGGAAATGGAGTTCATATTTATAGATATAGCAAAGATAAAATATTTGCTAAAGTAACGGAGGTGAGATGATGACCTAATGAAAGTATACGATCATTAAATGTTGATATTTTACAGAAAGAAATATTTCGATTTCGAACTTTGCATTAATGAACTTTATATGTCTACGCACGTAAATTTAAAGTATGATGAACACTGAATATAATTAGGATAAGTATTGCCTAAAAATAGAAAATCTTCGTTTTCGAAACGACATACATTTTACTAACTATGATTGACAGCTAAAAAACGCCTATTTTAAAAAATACAAACTATCAAAATATAATTCTCGCGACAACTTCTCATATCATATATATAGAGCATTATGTATTGGTACAGATAAGTAATATATTAGTGCTATATATATATATATATATATATATATATATATATATATATATATATATATATATATATTCAACATTGGAACGTGATTTGGTGTAGGACCGATATAATGAATGCCAAACGAGTCTGACTCACACCATCAATGCAGATGATGTATCACGCAGATATATCTCCTATGAGTCATATAATTATGGCGCCTCTTCTTAATGAGATAGCTAAAAGGTAAAGTATGTCCCTATGGAGACGAACGATAAAAAATAAGTGATTCACCTTAAACAATGCTTATTGGTATTGTAAAAACTCAGAATATATCTTCTATCAGGTCGCAAATAATATATATATATATATATATATATATATATATATGCATATATATATATATATATATATATATATATATATATATATATCGTGTTTGTTAGAGTTTAATTTTTTCGTCATTTCCAAAATCATAGTTTAATTATATATATATTATTTAGTTTGCCATTTACCTTACCTTAGCTTACCTTACCCTACCTTAGCTTACCTTACCCTACCTTAGCTTACCTTACCCTACCTTAGCTTACATTACCCTACCTTAGCTTACCTTACCCTACCTTAGGTTACCTTACCCTACCTTAGCTTACCTTACCCTACTTAGCTTACCTTACCCTACCTTAGCTTACCTTACCTTACCTTACCTTACCTACCCTACCTTAGCTTACCTTACCCTACCTTAGCTTACCTTACCTTACCTTACCTTACCTTACCCTACCCTACCCTACCCTACCCTACCCTACCCTACCCTACATACCCTACCCTACCCTACCCTACCCTACCCTACCATACCCTTCCCTACCCTACCCTACCCTACCCTACCCTACCCTACCCTACCCTACCCTACCCTACCCTACCCTACCCTACCCTACCCTACCCTACCCTACCCTACCCTACCCTACCCTACCCTACCCTACCCTACCCTACCCTACCCTACCCTACCCTACCCTACCCTACCCTACCCTACCCTACCCTACCCTACCCTACCCTACCCTACCCTACCCTACCCTACCCTACCTTACCTTACCTTACCTTACCTTACCTTACCTTACCTTACCTACCTTACCTTACCTTACCTTACCTTACCTTACCTTACCTTACCTTACCTTACCTTACCTTACCGTATCTTTATATATCCTACTATACCCTACTATATCCTACTATTCCCTAATATACCCTATTATACACTACTATATCATACTTAACTATACCCTACTATACCCTACTATACCCTACTATACCCTACTATAACCCCACACTTCTATAACCCATATAACCCATACCTCTACACCTTCTACAACCCACACTTATATATCATCTACGATACTACACCTCTACACCCCCTACAACCCACACATATATATATACCTCTATACTCCTAAAAACACATGTCTCTACACCGCCTACAACCCCACACCTCTATACCGCCTATAAACCACACCTTTACACCCTTTATAACGTACACCTCTAAATCTCCTATGGCCCACACTTTTATACGCCCTATAACCCCACACCTCTATATCACCTATAATCCATATATACACCCCTTACAACCCAAACCTCTATACCCCCTATAACCCCAAACCCCCTACAACCCACACCTCTACATCCCCTACAACCCATACCTCTATACCCATATAACCCTCACCTCTACACCCTCTACAACCCAAACCTCTAAACCCCCTATAACCTCTATACCCATATAACCCCAAACCCCCTACAACCCACACCTCTACATCCCCTACAACCCATACCTCTATACCCATATAACCCTCACCTCTACACCCTCTACAACCCCTATACCGTCTAGCCAGAGAAACCTACCGAACAATAGCGATTTATCGTCTGCGGGAATATTGGTCAGCAAGGAGTCCATTGCCATTTCCGTTTCATTGTCGAAGTCGACGTTGTAGATAATCAGTTGCCTATTGTTGACATTCAGGGCGACGCAGGCGTCGTTCTT
>OZ038316.1:6108008-6126253 GCA_964035775.1 Osedax frankpressi | reverse complement strand
AAATCCCGCGAATATTCAAGTTATTCTTTAAGGGGAGACCGCAGCGATCGCGTTTAACATGGTAAAGAATAGGGAAATATAGCTCTATATAAAATGTAATAACGTACTCAATACTTGGAAATGTGCCAATATTTGTTAACCTACTTATTGGTAATATATAGTCGAATATAGTTAGATCATTATATTTTAGCAAATCATTTTAAATGTTTTTATATATTACAATGAAATACAGTATTTAAAAAACAACTTAAAAAACACTTTTATGTGAATAAATAAATATATTACCAAATATCTATTGTGATATATATAAATATAAAAATGTAACTATATAAATATATATAATATCTTTATACACACACAAAAATTAATGAATTAACTAATATATTGAATGAGTTATTGCAAATATAAAATCAGTAAGCAAGTGAAAATAATTATTCTGAGAAAAACGGCTTCAAATTTTATGCACTTTTATTATAATTTATAAATTTATTATGCATAGTAAAAAAAATAGTATGGTTTGCAATGTTTATTATTATTGAATATATAAATATTCAATGTGATATCTACATATATACTAAACATACACACACATATATATATATATATATATATATATATATATATATATATATATATACTTCGTTGTTTGATCATATTTTCGACCTGCTTCTGTCTCTTATTCTTAGGACCCATAATTTACTTATGAATTTACTTATAACAAAAGTAATATGATATATAATATAATAGTATGTAGTTAATGTATATATGTGAAGAAATTATATTAAAAAATAGCTACAAAAGGAAGAAACGCAAAATGAAATGAATATCGTAAATAATGCTTTGAAAATTCAAACAAAGGTAATTAGTTTGTTTTGTTTTGTTTGGAACGATTGCATTGGTTGTATCGATCACGTGAATATGATATTTGACAACTATATAAACAACTATAGATATTCAAATATTCACGATTTTAAATTTAGAAAATCCATTATATATACGGTTTTATACAAACAAATTATAAAAATAATTTATTCAATTTTTCACTAATTTATTATTTTCACAAAACTTATAAACATTCAATTTATTTAATTTATATTGCGTTTTTCAATCTGAAATTTCACAACAGTATTAATAACATATAAATTAATCTAAATAGTAAATAAAAATAAATTTATAAAAAAAAAAATTATTATTATTTGATCACTGCGGTCTCCCCTTAATCTCCTTCCCACTCCTCGACTTTCCTTCACCATTCAATATATCCTCCTACATTCTACGTTCATCCTCCTTATTTCCACACCCACCTCATTAAATACATCCACTAACCTGAAGTCGGAGAGCAGGTCGTGCAAGGACATAGCAGTTATCTTGGTATAGAGCCAATCGTAATTGAAGAGCACTTGACGTTTTAAATCCGAGATGTTCTTATTGTAAACCAAGTGGTAAGGCAGTTCACTCAACTTGCGGAGATTATATCGGATCTGAATAAGTGAAATCGAGTGACGATGTTAAATGGGACGTTAAATGGGACGTTAAATGTGACGTTAAATGGGACGTTAAATGGGACGTTAAATGGGACGTTAAATGGGACGTTAAATGGGACGTTAAATGTGACGTTAAATGGGACGTTAAATGGGACGTTAAATGGGACGTTAAATGGGACGTTAAATGGGACGTTAAATGGGACGTTTACTGGCACGTTAAATGGGGCGTTAAATGGGACGTTCACTGGGACTACAAGTGGGACATTAAAAGGGAACTTTTTATAGGAATGTTAAAGAGATATTATAGTGACGTGGATGCATTATGTAAGATACATTATGTAAGATACATTATGTAAGATACATTATGTAAGATACATTATGTAAGATACATTATGTAAGATACATTATGTAAGATACATTATGTAAGATACATTATGTAAGATACATTATGTAAGATACATTATGTAAGATACATTATGTAAGATACATTATGTAAGATACATTATGTAAGATACATTATGTAAGATACATTATGTAAGATACATTATGTAAGATACATTATGTAAGATACATTATGTAAGATACATTATGTAAGATACATTATGTAAGATACATTATGTAAGATACATTATGTAAGATACATTATGTAAGATACATTATGTAAGATACATTATGTAAGATACATTATGTAAGATACATTATGTAAGATACATTATGTAAGATACATTATGTAAGATACATTATGTAAGATACATTATGTAAGATACATTATGTAAGATACATTATGTAAGATACATTATGTAAGATACATTATGTAAGATACATTATGTAAGATACATTATGTAAGATACATTATGTAAGATACATTATGTAAGATACATTATGTAAGATACATTATGTAAGATACATTATGTAAGATACATTATGTAAGATACATTATGTAAGATACATTATGTAAGATACATTATGTAAGATACATTATGTAAGATACATTATGTAAGATACATTATGTAAGACACATTATGTAAGATACATTATGTAAGATACATTATGTAAGATACATTATGTAAGATACATTATGTAAGATATATTATGCAAGACACATTAGTTCTACTTACTCTCTTAGACTTCGAATTCTTCACTTTCGGAAATACTAGTGGTTGCTGGGGAACATCTCTGTCTTCCTTACCTTCGACTTTACTTCCTTTTTCAGTGTATCTGCAAGTGACACACGCATATATATATATATATATATATATATATATATATATATATATATATATATATAGTATATACGTAAGTCTATATGGCAATACAATAAATGATATAATATTATATAATAGAATTCGTAATTCCAAATAAACAGACACGCCCCTAGCGTGTAATTTAGCCGTAACTATTCAAACCGCCGCCACCGCTTCCTAACCGGAAGGCCTTTTTCCGGCCGTCGCCCCAATTGCCCAGGTAATAATCGGCCATAATGCCGTGGATATAACTGCGCTGTATGTTCTGCGAGAGGTATCGTTTCTGAGCGGCCTCTATGAACTGCCGGTGGTACCAGTACTTCACGACGGTGCCGTTGGCCTCCCGTTGGCTGATGTAGGGCTTGAGGGCCTCGTGTAGGCGTGGCCACAGCAGCGTCGGGATACGCCTCTTCGGCGAACGCCAGTGCGAGCATACGTCTTCCAGTACCTGGAATGTAAAGCGGGTGAGGGGGTGGGAAGGAGAATGGGGGAGGGGAGTGTAGGATGGAGAAGGAAGTGGCGGAGGGAAGTGGGAAGGGAAGCGGATGTGAGGGAGTTGGGGACGGGAGTTGGGAGTGGGAATGGGGAGATGAGTAGGGGGTTAGGAGTGAGGATGGGGAGGGGAATGGGTAGGGGAGTGGGGAAGGGAGTGGGGAGGAGAGTGATGGAGTAGAGGATGGGATTGGGGGATGTGAGTAGGGGTGATGGGGAGAGGTTGATGAGAGTAGGGGAGGGAGTTGTAAGTGGGAGTGGGGTGGAGAGTAGGGGTGGGGAGGGGAGTGGGGATGGGAGTGGAAGAGGGGATTGGGGGATGTGAGTGGGGGTGTGGGGGGAGGGGAATTGGGGGAGGATTATGGAGAGTATTGAGAGAGGGGAGTAGGGTATAAGTAGGGGTTTTGGGGGAGGGGGAAAGGGAGGATAGGGGGAGGGGAGTGGGGAGGGTAGTGGGTAAGCGAATGGGAGAGGGAAGTGTGGGGAAGGGGTGGAGGTGGAGTGTGAGAAGGAGTGGATGAGGGGAGTGGGAGAGGAGTGGGAGAGGAGTGGGAGAGGAGTGGGAGAGGAGTGGGAGAGGAGAGTGGGAGAGGGGAGTGGGAGAGGGGAGTGGGAGAGGGGAGTGGGAGAGGGGAGTGGGAGAGGGGTGTGGGATGGGAGTAGTAGAGTGGAATGGAGGAGGTGAGTATGGGAGGGAAGTTGGATAGAGGGGAGTGGAATAGTATGTGGTGATTGGCGTGGGGATCTCATGTAAGCATGGTATCTAAGCGAGTAGGGGGCTTGGTGGGGGAATGGTAGAGAGCGTGTCTTACGCAAACTTCCAACCAAAAAGACTTTCAGAGTAACGTATTTATTTCATAGTCTACCACTCGATGTATTTTAATCCTCAACATATACAGGGAAGTTGTTATACAGCATATTATGGGCGTGATTAAAGCATGCCATAGACGTGGTTACATAGACTATTATGGGCGTGGTTAAACGCACTACACACACCTCCTCGTCCAGACTGAGGATATCGTCTATCTCAGTATCGCTGAGTCCATTCTTACTGGCAGTGATGTAGCCGAGAGTGTTGTGAACGAAACGCTTCCCGTAATACCTGTGTTACGTCATTTACGGTTATTGCGTCATATTGATATCGCACCTGACCTCGCATAGTGAAGAGACGTACGCAATGACGCAATGATATGATGGCATTACATAAATAAACAACATGACGCATTATATGTTATAATAACGAAATTACGTAATGCAGCTATATAATAAAATATTATTAAATTACTATATTACTAAAATATAGGGAAAATACTTTTCCTCGCTATTACGATGATAGTCCATGATGCAATACGATGACGTAATGCTAACCGTTCAACCGTGTCGAAGAGCTTACTGAGGGTTCCCGCTATCGTAGTCTTCAGTTGAGTTTCCGCGATTGGATTGTAACTCTTCCACTGACGAACTTCGCCAAATATGAGTTGAGTGTAGAGAGGCAGACTGAGGAGGGAGTGCTAATTTAATTTTGTTGACGTCATGCTTTAACGGGGCCTGGGCTATGTTGCATAGGACGGTAGGCCGAGGAAGAGTCGTTGCTTACGATATGTAGATATTTGTAGATATACAGCCTTGAGAGGGGGCGCGGTTTAGTTTATTTGATTAAAAAGGGGCTCGTCTTAATATATATAAAATTATTTGCTGTATTTGGCATGCGTAGATATTCCACGAGATATATGTAGACATATTCCCATTAAAATATGTAGACATTTCGAAAGCGACATTGTTAACATAACAATACCGCGTATGATATTGTCTGCACGGCGAAGGCTAGACGTCTACGGCGTGCGCAGACATTAGAAATTAAAAACTACGCGTCCAAAGTACACAAACACTCAGACCTGCACTTGCGCAGAGCTGTTCTCACAATTTCCATTTGGGGATCGCTGATCTTTCTTCCGATGGCCTCCAGCCAATCGCGGATGAGTTTCTCGCATAATTTCGGATCCAGGGGAGAAACCTGAGATTACGTTTCATTAAGTAATATTACGAGATATCGTTTAGTGTAGAGTTTAGTGTAAAGTTAAGTGTAGAGTTAGCTGTAGTGTTAGCTGTAGATTTAAGTGTAGAGTTAAGTGTAGAGTTAAGTGTAAAGTTAAGTGTAGTGTTAGCTATAGTGTTAGCTGTAGTGTTAGTGTAGAGTTAAGTATAGAGTTAGCTGTAGTGTTAGCTGTAGTGTTAGCTGTAGTGTTAGCTGTAGTGTTAGCTGTAGTGTTAGCTGTAGTGTTAGCTGTAGTGTTAGCTGTAGTGTTAGTTGTAGTGTTAGCTGTAGTGTTAGCTGTAGTGTTAGCTGTAGTGTTAGCTGTAGTGTTAGCTGTAGAGTTAAGTGTAGAGTTAGCTATAGTGTTAGCTGTAGTGTTAGTGTAGAGTTAAGTGTAGAGTTAAGTGTAGAGTTAAGTGTAAAGTTAAGTGTAGAGTTAGTGTAGAGTTAAGTGTAGAGTTAAGTGTAAAGTTAAGTGTAGAGTTAGGTGTAGAGTTAAGTGTAGAGTTAAGTGTAAAGTTAAGTGTAGAGTTAGTGTAGAGTTAAGTGTAGAATTAAGTGTAAAGTTAAGTGTAGAGTTAGCTGTAGTGTTAGCTGTAGAGCTAGGTGTAGAGTTAAGTGTAGAGTTAAGTGTAGAATTAAGTGTAGAGTTAAGTGTAGAGTTAAGTGTAAAGTTAAGTGTAGAGTTAGTGTAGAGTTAAGTGTAGAGTTAAGTGTAAAGTTAAGTGTAAAGTTAGCTGTAGTGTTAAGTGTAGAGTTAAGTGTAGAGTTAAGTGTAGAATTAAGTGTAGAGTTAAGTGTAAAGTTAAGTGTAGTGTTAGCTATAGTGTTAGCTGTAGAGTTAGCTGTAGTGTTAGCTGTAGTGTTAGCTGTAGTGTTAGCTGTAGTGTTAGCTGTAGTGTTAGCTGTAGTGTTAGCTGTAGTGTTAGCTGTAGTGTTAGCTGTAGTGTTAGCTGTAGTGTTAGCTGTAGTGTTAGCTGTAGTGTTAGTTGTAGTGTTAGCTGTAGTGTTAGCTGTAGTGTTAGCTGTAGTGTTAGCTGTAGTGTTAGCTGTAGAGTTAGCTATAGTGTTAGCTGTAGTGTTAGCTGTAGTGTTAGCTGTAGTGTTAGCTGTAGTGTTAGCTGTAGTGTTAGCTGTAGTGTTAGCTGTAGTGTTAGTTGTAGTGTTAGCTGTAGTGTTAGCTGTAGTGTTAGCTGTAGTGTTAGCTGTAGTGTTAGCTGTAGAGTTAAGTGTAGAGTTAGCTATAGTGTTAGCTGTAGTGTTAGTGTAGAGTTAAGTGTAGAGTTAAGTGTAGAGTTAAGTGTAGAGTTAAGTGTAGAGTTAAGTGTAGAGTTAAGTGTAAAGTTAAGTGTAGAGTTAGTGTAGAGTTAAGTGTAGAGTTAAGTGTAAAGTTAAGTGTAGAGTTAGGTGTAGAGTTAAGTGTAGAGTTAAGTGTAAAGTTAAGTGTAGAGTTAGTGTAGAGTTAAGTGTAGAATTAAGTGTAAAGTTAAGTGTAGAGTTAGCTGTAGTGTTAGCTGTAGAGTTAGGTGTAGAGTTAAGTGTAGAGTTAAGTGTAGAGTTAAGTGTAGAATTAAGTGTAGAGTTAAGTGTAGAGTTAAGTGTAAAGTTAAGTGTAGAGTTAGTGTAGAGTTAAGTGTAGAGTTAAGTGTAAAGTTAAGTGTAGAGTTAGGTGTAGAGTTAAGTGTAGAGTTAAGTGTAGAGTTAAGTGTAGAATTAAGTGTAGAGTTAAGTGTAAAGTTAAGTGTAGTGTTAGCTATAGTGTTAGCTGTAGAGTTAGCTGTAGTGTTAGCTGTAGTGTTAGCTGTAGTGTTAGCTGTAGTGTTAGCTGTAGTGTTAGCTGTAGTGTTAGATGTAGTGTTAGCTGTAGAGTTAGATGTAGTGTTAGCTGTAGTGTTAGCTGTAGTGTTAGCTGTAGTGTTAGTTGTAGTGTTAGCTGTAGTGTTAGCTGTAGTGTTAGCTGTAGTGTTAGCTGTAGTGTTAGCTGTAGTGTTAGCTGTAGTGTTAGCTGTAGTGTTAGCTGTAGTGTTAGCTGTAGTGTTAGCTGTAGTGTTAGCTGTAGTGTTATGTGTAGAGTTAAGTGTAGAGTTAAGTGTAGAGTTAAGTGTAGAGTTAAGTGTAGAGTTAAGTGTAGAGTTAAGTGTAGAGTTAAGTGTAGAGTTAAGTGTAGAGTTAGATGTAGAGTTAAGTGTAGAGTTAAGTGTAGAGTTAAGTGTAGAGTTAAGTGTAGAGTTAAGTGTAGAATTAAGTGTAGAGTTAAGTGTAGAGTTAAGTGTAGAGTTAAGTGTAGAGTTAAGTGTAGAGTTAAGTATAGAGTTAATTATTGAGTTAAGTATAGAGTTAAGTATAGAGTTAAGTGTAGAGTTAAGTGTAGAGTTAGTGTAGAGTTAGTGTAGAGTTAAGTGTAGAATTAAGTGTAGAGTTAAGTGTAGAGTTAAGTGTAGAGTTAAGTGTAGAGTTAGTGTAGAGTTAAGTGTAGAATTAAGTGTAGAGTTAAGTGTAGAGTTAAGTGTAGAGTTAGTGTAGAGTTAGTGTAGAGTTAAGTGTAGAATTAAGTGTAGAGTTAAGTGTAGAGTTAAGTGTAGAGTTAAGTGTAGAGTTAAGTGTAGAGTTAGTGTAGAGTTAAGTGTAGAATTAAGTGTAGAGTTAAGTGTAGAGTTAAGTGTAGAGTTAAGTGTAGATAGCGATTAATACTCAATAGAGACCTGTATACTAAAACATTAAGATTGGCACCTCGTGAAAGTTGTTTTGGTTGTTGGTGGAATCGTCATCAGCAGCAGCAGCCGATTTCATGGCTTTCTTTAGAGTTTCAAGAATTGTGTTGGGAGGATAGGAGAGCTGTTCGATGGTAGGCAGTGTGCTGACGATTAGATGCACGTGTTCCGGAAGTCGGCACGGCAACCAATTCAGATCATTAGACGACTGAGCGGTCATCTGGTCGAGTGAGTCTAGCACGATGACCAGCGGGTGTTTGGCCGTAGCGTACTATAAACAAATATAAATAATTATTCACGATTAAGCTGAAAAAGGATTTTTGTAAAATATTTTGATTTGTTCATTAAATTTAAATAATATTAAAAAAAATGTGTTAAAATAATAAAAGAAAGTATAAAAAATTGTAATTGCCAATAAAATGTTGTGGTTTCAGAAATTATAATAAAGCAATTGATTTCCGGAGTAACTTTGGAGTTGTTGTAATTCTTAAAGCCAAGATTATTAGGTCAGTAACCACATACCAGAGGATTTATATTGTAGTCATTGAAAAGTAGCTACATACCAGTAGCTAAAGACCAGTAGCTATTTACCAGTAGCCACAGACTAGTAGCTATTTACCAGTAGCTAAAGACTAGTAGCTACATACCAGTAGCTAAACACCAGTAGCTAAAGATCAGTAGCTAGAGACCAATAGCTACAGACTAGTAGCTACAGACCAGTAGCTAAAGACCAGTAGCTAAAGACTAGTAGCTAAAGACCAGTAGCTGCAAAACAGTGTATAGACCAGTGGCTACAGATAAATGATTATGACTAACGGCTAATAAAAAATGACAATAGTAGTATACCGATTATTATCCAGAAACAATACAGTTTATTTTGGTTTTTGCATGGTATGATATCGTTTGTGATATTTAATTGGTGGGCAACGGGTTAAGGTACTAAGGGAACCAGACCGTGAGTAGTTCTTTGAACTTGTCAATCAACTGAGGAATGTCGTGAGCCAGAGTAGATATGTCGCGACCGTACGCAATGCCCAACTGCCAACAGATGATACCGAGCAGGATACGGAGGGAAGAAGAACGCGCCGTGGTACCTGGGGGAAGGGAAATAGCTAACGTTAGAGAGCATCGGATGGAGTTAATTGGTATCCGGGTAATGGGGAAATATTGTCGACCAGATGATATCGATTATAGGACAATTGAGTATAGTGCAGGGCATAGGCACATATACATTACAGTTAAAGTTTAATATCTTCCCTTATACCGACCTAGAAAGCGAATTACGAGAACTGGGTCGATATCTGGGTCTCCGTCCGAAATCCACGAGCGTACGTTATACGCTACTTTGGCAAGTAAAGAGGTCTTGCCGCTTCCAGACTCCCCGTATACAACGGTAAGTTGTCGGTTCTATACAAAAAAAGAGTTGCCATTTCACGCGAATTCGAGGTACAAAGCGTGTACCTCGGGTACTTGGGTTAAAGGATTTGTAATTTCGCTATGCACAGGATGGTGGTCCTACCTCGTAGCAGTACAAAAGGACTCATACTCGTATCAAAACCTACGCGTTACCTCCAACTTATTGCACATGACAATATGAATATATACTAGTAACTATATATATATTGTAATTATAGTAGAAATTATTTCAACTAAAATACTTTCAACTAAAATAATTACGACTAAAATACTTTCATCTTAAATATATATAAACTTATAAACTTCTATACATAATAACTATATTCAAATAGATACACGGACATATTAGTAGAATGAACTAGTTTAACTGAGTAGTTTAACCAAGGAGTGTAACTGAGGAGTGCAATTTAGTAGTATAACTGAGTAGTGTAATTGAGTAGTGTAATTGAGTAGTGTAATTGAGTAGTGTAATTGAGTACTGTAATTGAGTATGGTAACTTAGGAGTGTAATTGAGTAATGTAATTGAGTAGTGTAATTGAGTAGTGTAATTGAGTAATGTAATTGAGTAATGTAATTGAGTAGTAAAATTGAGTATTGTAATTGAATAGTGTATTTTAGTAGTGTAATTGAGTAGTGTAACTGAGTATTGTAACTTAGTAGTGTAATTGAGTAACCACGAACGTTTTTATCCTGTACGTAGCATTTCAACCTGTCGACGATTTCGTCTCGGCCCTGGAACATTTCTTGTCGATATTCGCAGAGGTGTAAATGTTGGTTGATCTCGGAGACGTTCTGGTCGATAATATAGAGGTATTCAATAATCCGGTATGGATGTTTAAAGTAAATAACAATAGACTGATAGTCTACCAAAGACAGTTCTATACCGAACACACAAAATATAAAATATAATTGTTACCGGATCGTTTTTGCCGTTAGGTTCAGGAGTCTGATCTATAAGTTTTTTCATTCCCAAGTAGAATTTATCGACGAATTTCTTCAGATATTCATCGTTATCGTTTGGAATATCCTTATTTTCATCCCACTCCACTTTTAGGTTGTACAGGTTTCTGAAATAAGGAGGTACGTTACTTCTATTTATATTGACTCCCTGACGTTAGTTTACACCGGTAACTAGACCCGTAACGACCGTTACCAACTTCTAATCTATCCGGATAATGCCTGCATCTAGACGAACAATGACATCGCTAATGATTTAACTACGTACACTTGCATCCAGCTTATACGGCTTTTGATCCCAATAACGAGTACGCCACGAATTGATTGAAACAATACAAACTCTTTGACAATGCTGTGTTTCAACTTGTCCTTGAGAATGTGTAGCAACTTCTGCGGTTCCTTATTGATTATGATTTTTCCGGAATGCCTCGAAGTCTTGACGTCAATAAACTTGCCGATGCAGTCCTTATCCATGCGACGGTCTATATCTTTTATTGTACGCATGAAACAGATACATTGCTTGTTCGGGTCGGAGAGATCGATGAGACCCTTCTTAGTCTCGATTTCAGTAACTGCGTATTGCGATGGAGTTTACTGGGGAGTAGAGGTGTAAGTGAGAGTGTAAGGAAGTGTGTAAGGAGGTGTATAAGGAGGAGTGTGTATAGGAGTGTAATGAGGAGTGTAATAAGGAGTGAAATGAGAAGTGTAAAACGAATTGTAAGACTTAATATAAAATAATCATGTACCTATGGCAAATCACGTATTTAATAAATGATCGATCTTAATATAAATAGATTACTTATTAGAACTATATGTTACTTACATACAGGTATAGAATATATCTACAGTTTGAACAAAGCCTATGTAATAATTTAAATACATAAGATCAATACATTCTTTAAAGTTATACACCTTTAAATGACTAACTTTACTTTCTTCTCTATAAATCTAAAATTATTTCATAATAGAATAATATATTAATATGTATATTATCTTTCAACTACTAATTTTTTTTTGATCTTTTAACATATTTATTTTTAAAAAATTGGTTACCAATTAAAAAAAATTAGTTTGAATTTTTACACATTTTTTCAAAAATGTTCATTTTAGATTTTCACATTATTTTTGCATTTTAATCTTATAGTCATACTCAAAATATTATTGTCCTTACAGTGTAATATTGATATTGGTTCATTATACTTTTCGTTGGTTAATTAATTAATTAATTTTAATAATGATTGACTTTTATAGGCAAATAATTGAAAATTAAAATAGATCTTTTTTAAAATACAAATTATCACAAATTTCAACATAAACTTAACAACATGTAAACAGGAATAAATATATATAAATAAATATATAGAACAAAAATTAAATGTTAAATTTTAAATATTATTTATATATATTTAATACAGGTGGTTAACCCATCATTTGATATCTAGATAAGCTTATGCTTCTATATGTTACCTGGACTAATCTTTGTATCTGAATATAATACAATACAATACAATATATATATATATATATATATATATCTATATTATTTGAATTATTAAGGTATTTATATCTAATTTCAACTGATCTAAATATAGAAGACGAAAAAAGTATTGTCGATATATTAATTATATTACTAGCGTTAATATCTAGTTTAATAACATAGATAATTATAATATCGACAACAATCATAACACACACAAAAATAATTAAAAATTATACAATTTAAATCTGAACGTGGTTCACGAACCCGAAACGAAATATTTCTCTCTGGCTTCCGGTGTGATGTTGTCCTTACAGAGTTTCACACCTTCTCGGAGTAGAGACTGGATCTTGGAATAGTATAAACGCCATTTCGCTTGTGCTGAGAGCTTCTCCTCGGTATCTTTCTAGCGGCAAGCGACATTAATACCGCGTTCATCATAATTACGCACTATATTCGTATTTAATGCCACAGAGTGATAATGGGACATTTACCTTTTCATGGCGGGTTACAAAACATACATGCACATATATATATATATATATATATATATATATATATATATAAATATATATATATATATATATATATATATATTTCTATATCTCACCCCATACGCACGACCCACCCCGTACAAACGTCCCACCCCGTACGAACTTCTCACCCCATACGCACGTCTCATCCCGTACGCACGTCTCATCCCGTACGCATGTCTCACCCCGTACGCACGTCTCATCCCGTACGCACGTCTCATCCCGTATAAACGTCTCACCCCATATGCACGTCCCACCCAGTACAAACGTCTCACCCCGTATAAACGTCCCATCCCGTACACACGTCTCATCCCGTATACACGTCTCATCCCGTATAAACGTCTCACCCCGTACGCACTTCTCACCCCGTATACACGTCTCATCCCGTATAAACGTCCCACCCAGTACAAACGTCTCACCCCGTATAAACGTCCCATCCCGTACGCACGTCTCATCCCGTATACACGTCTCATCCCGTACAAACGTCTCACCCCGTATACACGTCTCACCCCGTACGCACGTCTCATCCCGTACGCACGTCTCATCCCGTATAAACGTCTCACCCCATATGCACGTCCCACCCAGTACAAACGTCTCACCCCGTATAAACGTCCCATCCCGTACACACGTCTCATCCCGTATACACGTCTCATCCCGTATAAACGTCTCACCCCGTACGCACTTCTCACCCCGTATACACGTCTCATCCCGTATAAACGTCCCACCCAGTACAAACGTCTCACCCCGTATAAACGTCCCATCCCGTACGCACGTCTCATCCCGTATACACGTCTCATCCCGTACAAACGTCTCACCCCGTATACACGTCTCACCCCGTACGCACGTCTCATCCCGTACGCACGTCTCATCCCGTATAAACGTCTCACCCCATATGCACGTCTCACCCCGTACAAACGTCTCACCCCGTACGCACTTCTCACCCCGTACGCACCTTATCGGTGAAATGCGGCAGATTAGATGAGATGCGCTGGAACTGGTATTCGGATTGCAGCGTGTTCACGTCCTTCTTAAACCACTTGTTCAGAAGTTTGACATCGTAGTTGTGTTTTACCAACTGTTCGTAAATCATCTCATACTCGCCGGACGATATCTTAGGTGGAACCGGGCGATATCCGTACTTTTGACCGACAAATGCCTACGGGAGATGATATCGAATACTCGTTTAGGCTAAAGTAGTACTAAAGTAAAGACTGAAGTCAGATATAAATACTAAATATATTCGCTCAGTTAACTAATATATATATATATACTATATACAAACACATATATATATATATATATATATATATATTTATATATATACACATATATATATATATATATATATATATATATATATATGTATATATATATATATATATATGTGTGTGTGTGTATATATATATATATATATATATATATATATATATATACATATACACACACACACACACACACACATATATATATATATATATATATATATATATAGAAATTAATAGAGAGTTTTGTACAACTCTTAGAAATGAGAAAATAAATCGAAAATAATATAAAAAATATGCAATGGAAATTATGAAACCATATATTTTATTTGCAGAGTATCTATGAATAAGTTTTATGTTATCGCCTAATCGATAGTACACGGATTTATGAATACTACTTATAAGTAATACTATTGTATCTAGGTATTATTAGATATTCGGCATCGATGGTATATTATGTAATTATGATGAGATAGAGTTGTGGAAATATAGAATAAGTATTTGAAACTTCATTGTACATATGAAAGAGATCGTATGGATTGTCTATTCACTAGAATTTGTACACGATACTTATGTCGCCTATGTAATAAAATATAAACATTATACGTTGAATCAGCATTTAATAACAATATTAACATTCTGTTTACAATGTTTATCAAATTTGCAAAATGAGCGATAATTAATTACTACGAGCAATTAAAAATAGAAATATTTAAAAGCGAATATTTAAGAAAATATTAATTAAAAATATTCGCAAAACCATAAACATTGTATCTCACACGTCATTAAAACATTACAATACATTATATAACAGTCCTCGGATAACCGCAGGCGAATCCGTTGGAATTCGCATTAAAGACCGTTATACGTAGCAAACGCGCATCAGCTCCACTCGCCAACCACTCGTAGTCGGAGGCGATGCAACAAGAATTACGTTCCGATGGCGAACTGCGTACGCCCCATCGAAGAGACAAAACTAATAAGTCCAGCAAAGGAGTTTCGCAACCCATAGACACCGAAAAGAAAAAATCCAGTAGGTCAAAATCACACTCTAGATCTCCGTCCAAGGATGTGAAAAAGGATGAGAAAAAGGAGACAACGGAAGATAAATCTAAAGGTTAGTTTCAATCCGATCGCAATGTTGTTAATATAAATATAAATATAAATATAAATATACTCTATGTTAAATATATAATATAGAATGTAGTAAATATAACCTTTTGTAAATCAAATTGTAATTAGATGCTAATGATATATAATAAATATTATTTTAGTAAATATATAATAACAAAGAACTCGCAATGTATAGTTTGTATGGTAGCTAATACAAACATATCCTATAACTCCATGCATCTATATGAGGTCTTACTAATACCGTGTATACCAATATCAATATTAAGCCATATTATAACACTAAATATCATAGCGAATGATGCTAGTTGTAAATACACTTATTTATATAGATCATAATAATATAAATTATAATTGAAACAAACTTTAATTTTTTACAACATATGTTGTATTCATTACCATAATATCATTAGTCATACACTATCATTGTTTCTATAATTACGTCAGTTGAGTTTATCTAGGTAATGTTGTAATAAGGGCCGTGGTTAATTAATCAATAAGGCACTTTGGTGTAATTGTCTGATGATCAAGTGATATATAATAGTATTATTGTACTAAATCAATTAATTTCAATACCATAAATATAAATGAAATTAATAATTATAATTAATGTTGTATGGATACACTACACTAAATATTAATACATTTACAACTAATACGTAAAATGCACATTTTCTTTATTAATATGTCTAGTTTTTAGTTTGGGGATAGCCAAAGTATAGATAAACTTGTAATCAGGAATTTCATTTGGGTAGATTTTATTCTTCAGTTTGTCTAAATTATATTTATAAATTATAATTATAATTATACATGTAAAATATATAATATAGTTAATTTAAAGAGTATACTCCAGGTTATTTGGTAATTAAATTGTAAATTATATATAACGTATAAAACTAATATACTTTTCATGTGTTAAATATATTGACGGAGCATAATTAGGAATAAAGTATATTAAATAGTAATATTTATAATATCTAAATAGAGAAAAAGACTAGTAAATCTCCCAGACCAAAGAGTGATCTAAAGTCTGGATCTAAAGGTAGTGTTAAAAAATCTCCACGTCCAAGTGATACTAAAACAAAAGAAAAACAAAACAAATCCAAAGACAAGAAAGAAACAAAAGAAATTGACAGAGACGGTAGTGAGATATCTAAAAATAAAAAAGAAAAAAAAGACAAATCAATAAGTAAAGAAAATGAAGAACAAAATGATGAGGTTGTAAAAAAAGTGAAAAAAGAAAAAATAGTTAATAAATCAGACGACGAAAAAGAATTACAATCAATTAGTTCAAATATTTCTCTGAAAGACGGAAAAGACAAAAAACGACGCCGAAGAAGACATCGAACCGTGGATGACGATTCGAGTAAAAGAGATAAATCAACGGACGAGAAATCGAAAAATAAAAGCAGGAGTAATACACAGGATTCATCGGAAAACTTGAAATCACGAAGTAGGTCCCGGAAAACATCGAGAAGCAATACGAATACCTCTGGAGCATCGCAAGTCTCGTCGGCAACGGATGCGTCGGATCGAAAAGGAGATCAATCGAGCGGCGACGAGAAATACGCCTCGAAGTCGAACGGCTCGCCGGAGGAAAATGTTCGCACCGCAAAAATCACGATAATCCGCCACAGGCGCAAACGGGACCAGGTCGGCGATAAGACGATCGCAACGGACTCGGAGTCCAGTAGATCGAGGAGCGCGTCGCGAAACAGGGCAACCGGTACAACGACCCGCGTTACGAAACAACGCCGTGTCGTCGACGAATCAAACAACGGAGCGAACGCCGCCGACGCCAAGAAACGAGCGGACGAGAAGGATACGGGAAAGGCGAAAGAGTGGACGGCCGCAACTCAGGGAATCATTAGCGGCGGCGGCGGAGGCGCTAAAACGGTATCGTCGGACAAGCAGAAATCGCGCAAAAGAATCGATTTCTCGGGTGAAGTGAAACTGAACACGACTGGCACGAATACGTCGAGGAGGCATATCCGCAAACAGCGGCCTTCGACGCAACAGGCGACGGTAGCAACTGAAGCGGAGACTTCGCGGGAGAGCGTCAGCAGAGAGCTCAGAGAAAACTACGGACGTACGTTAGACGATCTCTCCGCTAGTCGAAGGGGTCCTAGTAGGGGAACCAGTAGGGGTACCAGTAGGGGCACTAGCAGGGGAACTAGTAGGGGAACTAGTAGGGGAACCAGCAGGGGATCCAGTAGAAGTAGTAGAAAATCAACCGGAAGTCACAAGAGCAGACAAAGGACCAGGAATCGGAGCAGACGCAGGCGTCGAAGTAGCAGGTACAGCAGTTGCGTTAGTAGTAGGTCCGGTAGACACAGCTACGACTGGACGTCGTCTACGGCGTCGTCCCACACGTCGAGCTCCTTCAGTTATTCCAGTTCGGTTCGAGAGAGGAGCACGAGTTCAGAGGCGTCGTCGGCCAGACGGTCTCGCCGAAGGAGGCGCGCCGTTAGACGAAGGAGGCAAGACGTCGCAAGAAGGCAACGCTGTTGTTCGCACGTTTGCGACAAGAGGTCCGAGGCAACGGCGAAATCTCGAAAGGCGCGCAACCCCAAACGAAAATCGTGCGCGAAGAAAACCAACGCGTCGTCGTTCGGATCGTGTTCGCGAAAACGTTCGCAGGCGTCCAGGCGCGCCACGAAATCCAGGAGGCGGCAACTCGAGCGAACTCGCGGAAAGAGGCGAAACTCGTCGCCAAAGAGATCCGGTCGATCGACGGTACGAGTCGACCTCCGCAGCGTGGCGATGCAGACGAGTGTCCAGCCGCGACTACAGGTCACCAGACCGGAAACCGTAGAGTTGACGAGGCTGTTGCGCGGAGCCGAGAACTCGCCACGGAGGTCAAACAATCGGAGGACGAGTCGCCCGGCGAACCAACTGGAACAGCCGCACAAATTCGTGCGCAAGTACCGGCCGCTGCCCGTCGAACAGAAAACGCCGTGCTCGGAGAAAACGGCAGCCAAGGTCAGACCGGCGAAACGCAACGCGATGACCACAACCCTAGACAAACAGGCGGCGCGAGGCTACCGCAAGGTCTCAACGGCGATTAAAGCTAAACAAAGGAGGCAGTCGTGTAGGTCAACGAGTCGATCTCGTAAGAACAAAAAGAAAACTCGCAATGCAGTCGAATAAAACAACACTCGTACGCAATATTTCCGTTTTTGTCCATAATAATAGTAATAGTAATAAATCACTGGTAATAACTGTACGCATTGATGAACAATACCACTTAAAATAAATACCCATTCTCAATTGATAATAATATCATTATTAGCAATTGAATTAGAAATATTATTATAATATATTTAATGATACTGTAATACTGAAATTATATTAATTATAGTATATTTTAATATTACTTTAATAATGTAATTGTATTACTAATAATATTAAATTATTTGTTATCTAGAGATAGATTATCAAAATAAACTAATTAATTTTTAATTTTTTTATAAACGACATATATTCATAATAATAATAACAA
>OZ038316.1:6078663-6102808 GCA_964035775.1 Osedax frankpressi | reverse complement strand
GTGTTGTTTTGACATATAGTTCGGATATATATAATACATATTTATATATAAGTATAATATTAATCCTTATGAATCTGTTGTCTGATAAATTGTTGAACCATCCACTACAAGGAAGATCTTCCAGTTGTATCCATCAAAATGCAATCATGAAACTGATATCCAGAGTTTCAGTTTATAATTTCTATCACCGAGCTCTACGACAAATGTTTCACTTAAAGCCTTTACTTATTTAAATGTTACTAACTAAATATAGAAGTGTTCCACTTCAGAAATAACCTATCTGTAGAATCGACGAGGGAGAGGAAGAGGGAGAGGGAGAGAGAGAGAGAGAGAGAGAGAGAGAGAGAGAGAGAGAGAGAGAGAGAGAGAGAGAGAGAGAGAGAGAGAGAGAGAGAGAGAGAGAGAGAGAGAGAGAGAGAGAGAGAGAGAGAGAGAGAGAGAGAGAGAGAGAGAGAGAGAGAGAGAGAGAGAGAGAGAGAGAGAGAGAGAGAGAGAGAGAGAGAGAGAGAGAGAGAGAGAGAGAGAGAGAGAGAGAGAGAGAGAGAGAGAGAGAGAGAGAGAGAGAGAGAGAGAGAGAGAGAGAGAGAGAGAGAGAGAGAGAGAGAGAGAGAGAGAGAGAGAGAGAGAGAGAGAGAGAGAGAGAGAGAGAGAGGAGAGAGAGAGAGAGAGAGAGAGAGAGAGAGAGAGAGAGAATTCATCAGTACCTGGAACAGCTTAGCAGTAAAATATTACAAATTGCAAACCTCATGTTTAGTAATCTACTAATTCTATCAATTAATACAATACAATACAATACAATACAATATAATAATAGCTATATTGGCACTTTATTGGCACTTCCAAGAATTGGTATATATCCGAGATGCCATTTAAATGAATTGCTATATTACTTTTGCAAATTAATATCACCAATATTAATTACTTAATTATCTTGGTATCCATCTATTTAATTAATATAGTTACTAAACATGTATATATATATATATATATATATATATATATATATATATATATATATATATATATATATATGCAAGTGTTTAAATGAACTATTACATAATATGGACGGACTCTTTGATATTTTATAATGATTAATTATCGGTTTGGATATTCTCGATTTTTCATGCGTCATTTTTTCAGCTGGTAATAATTTGTTTATAATTACAGAAGTATTATATTAATTTATATTATTAATTTAATTAATGTTTTTAAGTATATAAACGCACATTGGGTATTACTGAATATATTGAATAACGCACCTATGTCAAACTTTGATACAATGATATAAGTACATCGATAAACTGTTTGTTTTGTAATAAATCATATAATGAAAAATGATCAACAATAAATATCAATGACCAAACTATTTGTTAAAACTATTGTTTTATATATTATGGTGTATTTCTAGATAATATTCATATAAAGAGTATATCTTTGATTTAAATGTACTCGAATATCTACTTTACGGTTACCCACACATATTGTGAAAGTTTCCATCAAAAAACCTTAACACGGGTGAAATTCTAAACCAAAGTAGAAAACGCCTAGAAAAGAGTTGAACTTTAGAAATCTCTAGAGACCGTATTATTACGTAATGCAGTGGTCATAAAAACACAAATATCGATGACTCATCGGCATTCCCGGCGAGTTGCATGTGTTTAATTTACTTAGTGCATAATGACGATTTTCTATTTCCGGATTGCCTCAGTGCATTGAGCACTATATATATATATATATATATATATATATATATATATATATGTGTATATATATATATATATATATATATATATATATGTATATATATATATATATATATATATACATATTAAAATGCCACGCATTGCTTAAAGTGTATTGTTAGGTAGAAAGTATAATCGAATTCATAAAAAAAAAACAAATTAATATCGTTTTAGTAAATAATGTGTACTTTAGTTTTCATTTGATTTCGACAGTTATATCATCCGGCATAAATCACAACTTTGAAATTGAACTTTAAATGGTTTACGTCTTAATACCGAATAACGAGAATGTATCATTAGTATCGACATTTAAATTAATCTACGTATCTGGTATTAAGTAATTGATGTACTTTGTCTTGGTGTATATTATCAGAATCATTAGTTAAATTGAATAGCTTAGGAACTCATTACTTTCAAAGCGATTGGCAGAATCGACGATGATAAATTATTATAAAAATAATAATAATTTATAGAAAATAACAACACATATTGAATGTAATTATAATTATTTTAAAGTTATTTATAAAAGTGCTTTCAAACTTTCACCTCCGACGTAAAGGCACTTTTTGGAATACGGGCTCAATTAAACTCCTCCATGGATTAATAATAAATTGTCATCAAATCAAAATGATGGTAAGAAACGTTAATAAAAGTTTATAATCCCATCAAAAAAAAACTATTTTTAATTTTTCGTAACTATTTTCTGCTTTTTAAAAATGTTGTTGAAATTATTAATCAAAATATAAATACAATTAATTTAATATCTAAAAATGTAAATATATCTTATATTTTAGCAGACACTACACATATTAACTATTCATAACCAGTTCAATGATAACATATTTAGTAGTGATTTTAAGTCAAAAATGTTTATTCCTAGAACATTAAGTTATTAACGTTTTGTTATTAAATATGTTTCATAAAATATGAATATTCACTCATTTATATTTAATAGAATAATAGGAAGGATAAATATAAACTTTCATTACAAATAACTGACAACTATATATATTTTTAAATCGTGTACAAAAGATCATTTTAAAAATACAATATTAATTGTGTTAGAAAAATAGTTATATAGCTTTACATAGCTCTACCTATTATATTACCTATATATTAAATAAAATGTACATATTTCAGTGAAAATTCGTATTCTATAGTGTAACGTGCCAATAAAAGCTATTTTCTCTCTGCGTAACGAAATAAGAAACATTTCTAATCTAGTTAAATGAACTATCTGTGATTATATTGCGAGTATATTTATGCAGATTACTATGTAAGGGTACTGTAAAGTGTAGATTAGTATACAGATATAACGATATGCGTGAATAACTTTTTATATCAATTATATTAACATACGAGGCTAATTTTAATTGAAAATAGATTTTTGAACAATTTTGAAAACTCTTTCTTTATAAAATACAAATTTTAATAATTGTGATTATTACTAATATTTCAACAGAACTACTTTTACATGCGACAATTATTAGTTTTCAACATTAATTGTGATTTTAATGATATCAAAATCTGACCTATATATTAGTTTATAATTTCCAAATATAATATACATTGTATATTTAAATAAATTTTAAATTCTAAATATAGTATATCTATTATAAGAATATGTTTTTTAATATAGAGCTATTCTGGTATAACATTCATAATCATGTAGAATAGTCAATAATATATATATATATATATATATATATATATATATATATATTATTATAATATATAATATATATATATACATATATATTTATAATAGCATACGATATACTGACATTATAATAAGTACAGCAGATATTCTATTTAAATAAAACAAATATAAATAGTTTTTTTTCGTTTTCCAAATAAAAATTAAATTTCATAATTAGTTATATGATTTCTTTGATTACAACATATACCCCAACGTATGAAAGTAATACTATAATGGATATTTCATAGATACTCCGCCATAAAGAAAGCCAAGTACTTACATATGCAAACGACACGGATTATTAATTATCATTTATTTTATATAAATAAGTTTCTAAATTATTGACGCACGCCACCACCAGACGCACGCCATACAACAATACAATACGTGACTCGGACGTAGAGCCTATAACTTCATATCGGCGCACATCCTATTGTTGGTGTCTGGCAACGGTAAACTCTTACCGGGAACGTTTATCGCTAAAGAGAGACGCGAGCAGAATTTCCGGTTTTTCTTGATATTTTTCTCGTATTTCTCAAATTTAAATCTGAGTAGGAAAGTAAAAGTTAGGATACGTTTCGAGGGTGTAGGCACGGTAGTTGCGCGTAGTGTATGCAAGCGTAGTTAGAATGTGATCAACTCGCTTCGTTAACGGGTAAGGTAGATACGGGATTGTTAACGTAAATTATAAGGTGGTTATGGGGTTTAGGTGGTGTTATGGGACTATTGAGGGCGGATTAGATTGACATGATTAAGATTGAGTCGCAAGAGATATAAGGAATAGCAAAGGGATTGTTAATTGAGAGTTAAGGGAAGTTTAAGTGTTGGTTATGGAAGAATTATTGAAAGATTAGGGAAGTATTCATTATGTTTAATGTGAATGTTAAAGAAAAATTAATAGAGGATTAAAGGAAGGGAAGATTAAGTTTTGGTTACGCGTGTTAATAATACATATCAATACATAATGTCAATGGGAACAACATTTATTTTATAAAGAAGATTGTAGGCCAGATTATCTAATTTATTTAATTCTAGAGGAAACAGAATATTAATATTATCGACGTATATTAATTAAAAATATTTCTGTGTCTGATTACTAACTATATACAACATAACGTAATGTATATATATATATACTATCAAGATAATGTCATGATAATGTCATGATAATGTCATGATAATGTCTAGATAATGTCTAGATAATGTCTAGATAATGTCTAGATAATGTCATGATAATGTCTAGATAATGTCTAGATAATGTCTAGATAATGTCTAGATAATGTCTAGATAATGTCTAGATAATGTCTAGATAATGTCTAGATAATGTCTAGATAATGTCTAGATAATGTCTAGATAATGTCTAGATAATGTCTAGATAATGTCTAGATAATGTCTAGATAATGTCTAGATAATGTCTAGATAATGTCTAGATAATGTCTAGATAATGTCTAGATAATGTCTAGATAATGTCTAGATAATGTCAAGATAATGTCTAGATAATGTCTAGATAATGTCTAGATAATGTCTAGATAATGTCTAGATAATGTCTAGATAATGTCTAGATAATGTCTAGATAATGTCTAGATAATGCATAGATAATGTCTAGATAATGTCTAGATAATGTCTAGATAATGTCTAGATAATGTCTAGATAATGTCTAGATAATGTCTAGATAATGTCTAGATAATGTATAGATAATGTCTAGATAATGTCTAGATAATGTCTAGATAATGTCTAGATAATGCATAGATAATGTCTAGATAATGTCTAGATAATGTCTAGATAATGTCTAGATAATGTATAGATAATGTCTAGATAATGTCTAGATAATGTCTAGATAATGTCTAGATAATGTCTAGATAATGTCTAGATAATGTCTAGATAATGTCTAGATAATGTCTAGATAATGTCTAGATAATGTCTAGATAATGTCTAGATAATGTCTAGATAATGTCTAGATAATGTCTAGATAATGTCTAGATAATGTCTAGATAATATCTAGATAATGTTTAGATAATGTCTAGATAATGTCTAGATAATGTCTAGATAATGTCTAGATAATGTCTAGATAATGTCTAGATAATGTCTAGATAATGTCTAGATAATGTCTAGATAATGTCTAGATAATGTCTAGATAATGTCTAGATAATGTCTAGATAATGTCTAGATAATGTCTAGATAATGTCTAGATAATGTCTAGATAATGTCTAGATAATGTCTAGATAATGTCTAGATAATGTCTAGATAATGTCTAGATAATGTCTAGATAATGTCTAGATAATGTCTAGATAATGTCTAGATAATGTCTAGATAATGTCTAGATAATGTCTAGATAATGTCTAGATAATGTCTAGATAATATCTGATTATAACTCAGGAACCCTTATTTAAATAGGTACTCAATCCTCGGGATCCGATGTCGGTAATAAAACTAACTTGAAGTCGAAGTTAGGCTGTTCCATCTGCAAGCACATCTTAGTTTCAGAGGAAAAATCAACGTCTGTCTTGAAATCGATTTGACCTTTGCCATGTCCGCTGTAAGTTACGCCCACTGACCTCTCTCCTATGTAGAGTTCTCCTCGAAGGCTCATGCTGGCACTGCGAGATATAGGCATGAGCCGTTACATAAAATCACATACTATAATGTTACATAAAGGGTCGTCAGTGGGTTTCTATAAGAAGGAAACTAGGACAAATATTCGGTATACCCAGAAAAGAAAGATTATTCAATTATTTTATATTATTTTACATTATTGTCGTTGGTATAACATACAGTGTATACTGTACACTATACAGTATACGGTGTACACTATATCGTGTACTTTGTAAACTGTCTATTAAAAGTAACAACCATACAAAGATGCTAACATACCCACCTATTACGTATTAGTGATTTCGAGTTCTTATTCCACAGACTGACGATTAGGGAGGCGCTGATGTCGAGAGACAATGCTGCCAAACTGTTCACTTCGCCAATCATTCCATTGCTGAGGAGGTAAGAGTGCCGGAAATCCTGCACCAAGACATTCAACTGCGGTACGCGGTGGAGCGTGACGGAGAGATATATTTAATACTACGCGGTCCGAAAACATGCCCCACCGACAAAAGAAAGAAGAAGTCCCTCTCTTTATGCCTCCAACTAGCATATAGAGATTCATTCCCTTTCCCATCCTGCCAAGTTAAAGGTTGACAGCTATAGTATCGTTGTCGAGTTGTATCTTAATTATATGAGCTACTGACAGCGATAATGGAGACTAAATACATTACTGATTACATTACTCCTTTCTGACTACAGTACTCTCTCTTGACTACAGTACTCCCTCTTGACTACAGTACTCCCTCTTGACTACAGTACTCCCTCTTGACTACAGTACTCCCTCTTAACTACAGTACTCCCTCTTGACTACAGTACTCTCTCTTGACTACAGTACTTCCTCTTGACTACAGTACTCCCTCTTGACTACAGTACTCTCTCTTGACTACAGTACTACCTCTTGACTACAGTACTCCCTCTTGACTACAGTACTCCCTCTTGACTACAGTACTCCCTCTTGACTACAGTACTCCCTCTTGACTACAGTACTCCCTCTTGACTACAGTACTCCCTCTTGACTACAGTACTCCCTCTTGACTACAGTACTCCCTCTTGACTACAGTACTCCCTCTTGACTACAGTACTCCCTCTTGACTACAGTACTCCCTCTTGACTACAGTACTCCCTCTTGACTAGAGTACTCTCTCTTGACTACAGTACTCCCTCTTGACTACAGTACTCCCTCTTGACTACAGTACTCCCTCTTGACTACAGTACTCCCTCTTGACTACAGTACTTCCTCTTGACTACAGTACTCCCTCTTGACTATATTACTCCCTCCTGACTACATTACTCCCTCTTGACTACATTACTCTCTCCCTCTTGACTACAGTACTCCCTCTTAACTACAGTACTCCCTCTTGACTACAGTACTCCCTCTTGACTACAGTACTCCCTCTTGACTACAGTACTCCCTCTTGACTACAGTACTCCCTCTTGACTACAGTACTCCCTCTTGACTACAGTACTCCCTCTTGACTACAGTACTCCCTCTTAACTACAGTACTCCCTCTTGACTACAGTACTCCCTCTTGACTACAGTACTCCCTCTTGACTACAGTACTCCCTCTTGACTACAGTACTCCCTCTTGACTACAGTACTCCCTCTTGACTACAGTACTCCCTCTTGACTACAGTACTCCCTCTTGACTACAGTACTCCCTCTTGACTACAGTACTCCCTATTGACTACAGTATTCCCTCTTGACTACAGTACTCCCTCTTGACTACAGTACTCCCTCTTGACTACAGTACTCCCTCTTGACTACAGTACTCCCTCTTGACTACAGTACTCCCTCTTGACTACAGTACTCCCTCTTGACTACAGTACTCCCTCTTGACTAGAGTACTCTCTCTTGACTACAGTACTCCCTCTTGACTACAGTACTCCCTCTTGACTACAGTACTCCCTCTTGACTACATTACTCCCTCTTGACTACATTACTCTCTCCCTCTTGACTACAGTACTCCCTCTTAACTACAGTACTCCCTCTTGACTACAGTACTCCCTCTTGACTACAGTACTCCCTCTTGACTACAGTACTCCCTCTTGACTACAGTACTCCCTCCTGACTACAGTACTCCCTCCTGACTACAGTACTCCCTTTTGACTACAGTACTCCCTCTTGACTACAGTACTCCCTCTTGACTACAGTACTCCCTCTTGACTACAGTACTCCCTCTTGACTACAGTACTCCCTCTTGACTACAGTACTCCCTCTTGACTACAGTACTCCCTCTTGACTAGAGTACTCTCTCTTGACTACAGTACTCCCTCTTGACTACAGTACTCCCTCTTGACTACAGTACTCCCTCTTGACTACAGTACTCCCTCTTGACTACAGTACTTCCTCTTGACTACAGTACTCCCTCTTGACTATATTACTCCCTCCTGACTACATTACTCCCTCTTGACTACATTACTCTCTCCCTCTTGACTACAGTACTCCCTCTTAACTACAGTACTCCCTCTTGACTACAGTACTCCCTCTTGACTACAGTACTCCCTCTTGACTACAGTACTCCCTCTTGACTACAGTACTCCCTCTTGACTACAGTACTCCCTCTTGACTACAGTACTCCCTCTTAACTACAGTACTCCCTCTTGACTACAGTACTCCCTCTTGACTACAGTACTCCCTCTTGACTACAGTACTCCCTCTTGACTACAGTACTCCCTCTTGACTACAGTACTCCCTCTTGACTACAGTACTCCCTCTTGACTACAGTACTCCCTCTTGACTACAGTACTCCCTCTTGACTACAGTACTCCCTATTGACTACAGTATTCCCTCTTGACTACAGTACTCCCTCTTGACTACAGTACTCCCTCTTGACTACAGTACTCCCTCTTGACTACAGTACTCCCTCTTGACTACAGTACTCCCTCCTGACAACAGTACTCCCTCTTGACTACAGTACTTCCTCTTGACTACAGTACTCCTTCTTGACTACAGTACTCCTTCTTGACTACAGTACTCCCTCTTGACTACAGTACTCCCTCTTGACTACAGTACTCTCTCTCTCTCTTGACTACAGTACTCTCTCTTGACTACAGTACTCCCTCCTGACTACAGTACTCCCTTTTGACTACAGTACTCCCTCTTGACTACAGTACTCCCTCTTGACTACAGTACTCCCTCTTGACTACAGTACTCCCTCTTGACTACAGTACTCCCTCTTGACTACAGTACTCCCTCTTGACTACAGTACTCCCTCTTGACTAGAGTACTCTCTCTTGACTACAGTACTCCCTCTTGACTACAGTACTCCCTCTTGACTACAGTACTCCCTCTTGACTACAGTACTCCCTCTTGACTACAGTACTTCCTCTTGACTACAGTACTCCCTCTTGACTATATTACTCCCTCCTGACTACATTACTCCCTCTTGACTACATTACTCTCTCCCTCTTGACTACAGTACTCCCTCTTAACTACAGTACTCCCTCTTGACTACAGTACTCCCTCTTGACTACAGTACTCCCTCTTGACTACAGTACTCCCTCTTGACTACAGTACTCCCTCTTTACTACAGTACTCCCTCTTGACTACAGTACTCCCTCTTGACTACAGTACTCCCTCTTAACTACAGTACTCCCTCTTGACTACAGTACTCCCTCTTGACTACAGTACTCCCTCTTGACTACAGTACTCCCTCTTGACTACAGTACTCCCTCTTGACTACAGTACTCCCTCTTGACTACAGTACTCCCTCTTGACTACAGTACTCCCTCTTGACTACAGTACTCCCTCTTGACTACAGTACTCCCTATTGACTACAGTATTCCCTCTTGACTACAGTACTCCCTCTTGACTACAGTACTCCCTCTTGACTACAGTACTCCCTCTTGACTACAGTACTCCCTCTTGACTACAGTACTCCCTCCTGACAACAGTACTCCCTCTTGACTACAGTACTTCCTCTTGACTACAGTACTCCTTCTTGACTACAGTACTCCTTCTTGACTACAGTACTCCTTCTTGACTACAGTACTCCCTCTTGACTACAGTACTCCCTCTTGACTACAGTACTCCCTCTTGACTACAGTACTCCCTCTTGACTACAGTACTTCCTCTTGACTACAGTACTCCTTCTTGACTACAGTACTCCTTCTTGACTACAGTATTCCTTCTTGACTACAGTACTTCCTCTTGACTACAGTACTCCCTCTTGACTACAGTACTCCCTCTTGACTACAGTACTCTCTCTCTCTCTTGACTACAGTACTCTCTCTTGACTACAGTACTCCCTCCTGACTACAGTACTCCCTTTTGACTACAGTACTCCCTCTTGACTACAGTACTTCCTCTTGACTACAGTACTTCCTCTTGACTACATTACTCCCTCTTAACTACAGTACTCCCTCTTGACTACAGTACTCTCACTTGACTACAGTACTCCCTCTTGACTACAGTACTCCCTTTTGACTACAGTACTCCCTCTTGACTACAGTACTTCCTCTTGACTACAGTACTTCCTCTTGACTACAGTACTCATTCTTGACTACAGTACTCCTTCATGCTTTCTATCTCTATGTAACATTAGAGATTATTCCCTAACAACAATATTACCAACTCCTCTGTCCTACTAACTACTAACTACCAACTACCAACTACCAACTACTACCTACTAACTACCAACTACCAACTACTAACTACGAACTACTACCTACTAACTACCAACTACTAACTACTAACTACCAACTACCTAATAACTACCTACTAACTACCAACTACTAACTACCAACTACTACCAACTACCAACTACTAACTACCAACTACTACCTACTAAATACCAACTACCAACTACCAACTACTACTTACTAACTACCAACTACTAACTACCAACTACTACCAACTACCAACTACTAACTACCAACTACTACCTACTAAATACCAACTACCAACTATCAACTACTACTTACTAACTACCAACTACCAACTACTAACTACCAACTACTACCTACTAAATACCAACTACCAACTACTACCTACTACTTACTAACTACCAACTACCAACTACCAACTACCAACTACTATCTACTAACTTCCAACTACCAACTACTAACTACTACCTACTAACTACCAACTACCAACTACGAACTACAACCTACTAACTACCAACTACCAACTACTAACTACCAACTACTACCTACTAACTACCAACTACCAACTACTAACTACCAACTACTACCAACTACCAACTACTAACTACCAACTACTACCTACTAAATACCAACTACCAATTACCAACTACCAACTACTACTTACTAACTACCAACTACCAACTACTAACTACAAACTACTACCTACTAAATACCAATTACCAACTACTACCTACTACTTACTAACTACCAACTACCAACTACCAACTACCAACTACTACCTACTAACTTCCAACTACCAACTACTAACTACCAACTACTATCTACTAACTACCAACTACTACCTACTAACTACCAACTACCAACTACTAACTACCAACTACTACCTACTACCTACTACCTACCAACTACCAACTACTAACTACCTACTACCAACTACTAACTACCAACTACTAACTACTAACTACCAAATGCAAACTACCAACTGCTAACTACCAACTGCTAACTACTAACTACCTACTACTTACTAACTACCAACTACCAACTACCAACTACCAACTACTACCTACTAACTTCCAACTACCAACTACTAACTACCAACTACTATCTACTAACTACCAACTACTACCTACTAACTACCAACTACCAACTACTAACTACCAACTACTACCTACTACCTACTACCTACCAACTACCAACTACTAACTACCTACTACCAACTACTAACTACCAACTACTAACTACTAACTACCAAATGCAAACTACCAACTGCTAACTACCAACTGCTAACTACTAACTACCTACTAATTACTAACTACCAACTACTAACTACCAACTATATCTACCTACTAACTACTAACTACCAATTGCTAACTACCACCTACTACCTACAAGCTACTAACTACTAACTAACTACTAACTACCAATGGCTAAATAACAACTATTATCTACTAACTACCTATTAACAACTAACTACCAACTACAAACTAGTATCTACTAACTACTAACTACTAACTAGTATCTACATTACCTACTAACTACTAACAATGCCCGCTTACCCATCTTCACGACTACTTTCCAGTCCCATTGTTCGCTGACCTGTAGGGCGGAAGTGAGATCGGCCGGAGCTGACCACACCGCGGACAACATCTGAGAATTGCCTCGGAAAAAGCGGACTGGTCTCAGACCAACACCCTGGAAGTTAAGTCTCATACCAGCAGTTGGCTCCAAGTCCGATTCCTGCGCCGACTTATCGCCGAGCATGTAATCCAGGCCTTCGGTGAATAGTCCGAACTGCGAAGGGCGTGGTTAGCGGGTGGCGCGTTATTAGCGGGTGGGGCGTTATTAGTGGTCGGGGCGTGGTTAGTAGTCGCGGCGTGGTTAGTAGTCGGGGCGTGGTTAGCGGGTGGGGCGTGGTTAGTGGTCGGGCGTGGTTAGTGGTCGGGGCGTGGTAAGTGTTCGGGGCGTGGTTAGTAGTCGCGGCGTGGTTAGTAGTCGGGACGTAATCGCATAGGTGAGCTGGCGGATGGGGCGTGTTAAGTGAAACGAGGGTACGACTATCGAGTGGGGGCGATTGGTAACTTGACCTATGAACTCGTGCCTACCTTGTAGACGGATGTGTAGTGTCCGTTTCCGCTTACAATCACATCTAGCCCACTGCGCACCATGGCTCCCCCCTCGGTGTTATGGACCAACATATTGTAGTCCAATCGACCCGATCTCATATCTGTGGTGATAGAATAGTAATGCTACTCGTGGGTAATTCTTAATTCATGAGTAGGGTTTGACTCATGAGTAGGGTTTGACTCATGAGTAGGGTTTGACTCACGGGTAGGGTTTGACTCATGAGTAGGGGTTGACTCATGAGTAGGGTTTGACTCACGGGTAGGGCGTGAATCATGAGTAGGGATTGACTCACGGGTAGGGTTTGACTCATGAGTAGGGTTTGACTCACGGGTAGGGTTTGACTCATGAGTAGGGTTTGACTCACGGGTAGGGGTTGACTCTTGAGTAGGGTTTGACTCACGGGTAGGGGTTGACTCATGAGTAGGGTTTGACTCACGGGTAGGGGTTGACTCATGAGTAGGGTTTGACTCATGGGTAGGGGTTGACTCATGAGTAGGGCGTGACTCATGAGTAGGGTTTGACTCACGGGTAGGGGTTGACTCATGAGTAGGGTTTGACTCATGAGTAGGGGTTGACTCATGAGTAGGGTTTGACTCATGAGTAGGGTTTGACTCACGGGTAGGGGTTGACTCTTGAGTAGGGTTTGACTCACGGGTAGGGGTTGACTCATGAGTAGGGTTTGACTCACGGGTAGGGGTTGACTCATGAGTAGGGTTTGACTCATGGGTAGGGGTTGACTCATGAGTAGGGCGTGACTCATGAGTAGGGTTTGACTCACGGGTAGGGGTTGACTCATGAGTAGGGTTTGACTCATGAGTAGGGGTTGACTCATGAGTAGGGTTTGACTCATGAGTAGGGTTTGACTCATGAGTAGGGTTTGACTCACGGGTAGGGGTTGACTCATGAGTAGGGTTTGACTCATGAATAGGGGTTGACTCACGAGTAGGGTTTGACTCACGGATAGGGGTTGACTCACGGGTAGGGGTTGACTCACGGGTAGGGGTTGACTCATGAGTAGGGTTTGACTCACGGGTAGGGGTTGACTCACGGGTAGGGCGTGACTCATGAGTAGGGGTTGACTCACTGGTAGGGTTTGACTCACGGGTAGGGTTTGACTCATGAGTAGGGTTTGACTCACGAGTAGGGTTTGACTCACGGGTAGGGGTTGACTCACGGGTAGGGGTTGACTCACGGGTAGGGCGTGACTCATGAGTAGGGGTTGACTCATGAGTAGGGTTTGACTCATGAGTAGGGGTTGACTCACAGTTAGGGTTTGACTCATGAGTAGGGGTTGACTCACGGGTAGGGTTTGACTCATGAGTAGGGTTTGCCTCACGAGTAGGGTTTGACTCACGGGTAGGGGTTGACTCACGGGTAGGGGTTGACTCACGGGTAGGGCGTGACTCACGGGTAGGGGTTGACTCATGAGTAGGGTTTGACTCATGAGTAGGGTTTGACTCACGTGTAGGGTTTGACTCACGTTTAGATTTTAAAATGTAGGTACATATCACGTGATTTTAACTCGATTGTTTACACGACCGCACCCTAATAAATAATTTTTTTGTAAATGATTCAGTTTAGATCATAACTTATTAATTTCGGTAAATAGTTAAGTCGACAAGATAGAGTAATTAATTAGTTATTGTATACGAAATAAACATATTTATTTATATGTATATTATATAATTAATATAGTTTAATATATAATATAGTTTGTAAGTAATAATATGAATTATTATTTTCTCACACATATGTAATCTTATATGATTTATTAAAGTTGATTATATAGTTTGTATATTAATGCGTATTATATTTTTAGCGGAAATTTCGATGGTTCCTAATCACTATATAAATAGCGGCTTCATTCTAATAAATCTATTATATAATTTATTATATAATTTACCTTTGTTATTGAACTGCTATATTCATAGTTATGATTTAGAACATATGTATTTTTTATAATAATTTAATTATAGGGATTACCTGCGATATGCTAATAAATACACAATAGTTACATTGTTACATCTACAATAAGTGTGTTATAAGATAGCGTTCATGTAATTTCCTTCACAATACGTAGTGGTACTTTGTAAAATAAGGCAATTAAAAAAGTTTAAGTTTATTTACTTTACTCTAAGTACATTATACTCTACGTTAAGTACATTATACTCTACACTAATTATATTATACTCTATTTTAAGTTCACTGTACTCTACGCTAATTACATTATACTCTACGCTAATTACATTATACTCTACACTAAGTACATCATACTCTACACTAAGTACATCATACTCTACACTAAGTACATCATACTCTACACTAAGTACATCATACTCTACACTAAGTACATCATACTCTACACTAAGTACATTATACACTACACTAAGTACATTATACTCTACACTAAGTACATCATACTCTACACTAAGTACATCATACTCTACACTAAGTATATTTTACACTACACTAATTACATCATACTCTACACTAAGTACATTATACTCTACACTAAGTACATCATACTCTACACTAAGTACATTATACTCTACACTAAGTACATTATACTCTACACTAAGTACATTATACTCTACACTAAGTACATTGTACTCTACACTAAGTACATCATACTCTACACTAAGTACATCATACTCTACACTAAGTACATCATACTCTACACTAATTACATTATACTCTACACTAAGTACATCATACTCTACACTAAGTACATCATACTCTACACTAAGTACATCATACTCTACACTAAGTACATTATACTCTACACTAAGTACATTATACTCTACACTAAGTACATTATACTCTACACTAAGTACATTGTACTCTACACTAAGTACATCATACTCTACACTAAGTACATCATACTCTACACTAAGTACATCATACTCTACACTAATTACATTATACTCTACACTAAGTACATCATACTCTACACTAAGTACATTATACTCTACACTAAGTACATCATACTCTACACTAAGTACATTATACTCTACACTAAGTACATAATAACTAACGTGACAGTACGCCGGTGAAAGCGATTCCAGTTGCTGATTTCATCATAATTTCGTAGTCGTAAACGTTAATCTTCTTCATGGCCTTAATCAAGTACTTTCTTTGTAAAGGAAAGACAATAGTAATAACCGAGGGAATATTTCAAGAAGCTAGAGAATTGGTTTTCATTGTGAAAATGTAATACGTGGAATACAAATAAAGGCAAAAGAAGAATCTTATAATAATGATATTCTTTTTATAATTAGATATTATTTATTATTTCTAATTATTACTCGCTAGACTCTAGGCATTATAATATACGTCCCTTTGTGTGTTTTATATATTATCTATGTATTACCGAGTACGCTGATTTGTATGATCGAAACCCCATTCGATATGAAACCGGGTACCGAGATTACACCGAGATCTATTTATAGATCGGCTAGTACGTGACCATGGTCGGATGGTCATAGTTATGGGCGTGGTCAGCGGAGCGTGAAGGGAATATTCCCGCCACGCTCCACGCTCTCGCGGACTACTTACTCGAAGACGGGTTCGGCTTTCGCTTTGATGACGAGGCGGTTTCTCACCATCAAGTTGAATTCCTTATTGCGTGTGCACCGGGCGCCTCTCAGCACGTCGTACACTATGCGCTGGTCTATACCCACCCTCAGCAGAACGTCCAACGCCAACAACCGCAATGTGGCGGCGTTATCGGGCGCACGCAGGTTTGCGTAGATTGCGAACATACTGTTCTCGACCTAATGGAGTGGTTTTGTAAGTAGGTGTTGGTGGGTATGAGTAGATGTAGGTAGGTGTGGGTGAGTATGAGTAGATGTAGGTAGGTGTTGGTGGGTATGAGTAGATGTAGGTAGGTGTGGGTGGGTATGAGTAGATGTAGGTAGGTGTTGGTGGGTATGAGTAGATGTAGGTAGGTGTGGGTGGGTATGAGTAGATGTAGGTAGGTGTTGGTGGGTATGAGTAGATGTAGGTAGGTGTTGGTGGGTATGAGTAGATGTAGGTAGGTGTGGGTGAGTATGAGTAGATGTAGGTAGGTGTTGGTGGGTATGAGCAGATGTAGGTAGGTGTGGGTGAGTATGAGTAGATGTAGGTAGGTGTTGGTGGGTATGAGTAGATGTAGGTAGGTGTTGGTGGGTATGAGTAGATGTAGATAGGTGTTGGCGGGTATGAGTAGATGTAGGTAGGTGTGGGTGGGTATGAGTAGATGTAGGTAGGTGTGGGTGGGTATGAGTAGATGTAGATAGATGTGGGTGGGTATGAGTAGATGTAGGTAGGTGTTGGCGGGTATGAGTAGATGTAGATAGGTGTGGGTGGGTATGAGTAGATGTAGGTAGGTGTGGGTGGGTATGAGTAGATGTAGGTAGGTGTGGGTGGGTATGAGTAGATGTAGGTAGGTGTGGGTGGGTATGAGTAGATGTAGGTAGGTGTGGGTGGGTATGAGTAGATGTAGGTAGGTGTGGGTGGGTATGAGTAGATGTAGGTAGGTGTGGGTGGGTATGAGTAGATGTAGATAGGTGTGGGTGGGTATGAGTAGATGTAGATAGGTGTGGTTGGGTATGAGTAGATGTAGTTAGGTGTGGGAGGGTATGAGTAGATGTAGATAGGTGTTGGTGGGTATGAGTAGATGTAGGTAGGTGTTGGTGGGTATGAGTAGATGTAGGTAGGTGTGGGTGGGTATGAGTAGATGTAGATAGGTGTGGGTGGGTATGAGTAGATGTAGATAGGTGTGGTTGGGTATGAGTAGATGTAGTTAGGTGTGGGAGGGTATGAGTAGATGTAGATAGGTGTTGGTGGGTATGAGTAGATGTAGGTAGGTGTTGGTGGGTATGAGTAGATGTAGATAGGTGTTGGTGGGTATGAGTAGATGTAGATAGGTGTGGGTGGGTATGAGTAGATGTAGTTAGGTGTGGGTGGGTATGAGTAGATGTAGATAGGTGTGGTTGGGTATGAGTAGATGTAGTTAGGTGTGGGAGGGTATGAGTAGATGTAGATAGGTGTTGGTGGGTATGAGTAGATGTAGGTAGGTGTTGGTGGGTATGAGTAGATGTAGATAGGTGTTGGTGGGTATGAGTAGATGTAGATAGGTGTGGGTGGGTATGAGTAGATGTAGATAGGTGTTGGTGGGTATGAGTAGATGTAGATAGGTGTGGGTGGGTATGAGTAGATGTAGGTAGGTGTTGGCGGGTATGAGTAGATGTAGATAGTTGTGGGTGGGTATGAGTAGATGTAGGTAGGTGTTGGTGGGTATGAGTAGATGTAGATAGGTGTTGGTGGGTATGAGTAGATGTAGATAGGTGTGGGTGGGTATGAGTAGATGTAGTTAGGTGTGGGTGGGTATGAGTAGATGTAGATAGGTGTGGTTGGGTATGAGTAGATGTAGATAGGTGTGGGTGGGTATGAGTAGCTGTAGGTAGGTGTGGGTGGGTATGAGTAGATGTAGATAGGTGTGGGTGGGTATGAGTAGATGTAGGTAGGTGTGAGTGAGTATGAGTAGATGTAGATAGGTGTGGGTGGGTATGAGTAGATGTAGGTAGGTGTGGGTGGGTATGAGTAGATGTAGATAGGTGTGGGTGGGTATGAGTAGATGTAGATAGGTGTGGGTGGGTATGAGTAGATGTAGGTAGGTGTGGGTGGGTATGAGTAGATGTAGATAGGTGTGGGTGGGTATGAGTAGATGTAGATAGGTGTGGGTGGGTATGAGTAGATGTAGGTAGGTGTGGGTGGGTATGAGTAGATGTAGATAGGTGTGGGTGGGTATGAGTAGATGTAGATAGGTGTTGGTGGGTATGAGTAGATGTAGGTAGGTGTGGGTGGGTATGAGTAGATGTAGGTAGGTGTGGGTGGGTATGAGTAGATGTAGATAGGTGTGGGTGGGTATGAGTAGATGTAGATAGGTGTGGGTGGGTATGAGTAGATGTAGGTAGGTGTGGATGGGTGCAGGTGATACCGAGTGAGCGCAACTGACACCAAGTAATATTGAACAGATACTAAGTGACTGACACCTGCCATCGAGTGACACGTACCTTTTTCTCGTAGACGATGTCGATGAGCCTGAAGGACAACAGAGCTGCTTCCCTGAGTTCTTGGTTATCCGACTCCACCAGCCTCAATAGCAAATCGATGAACTTAACACTTCCGGAGTTAGCGATGGAGCCAAGTAAACGCAGCCTGCAAGGTAAGTCTAACCCGCATACAACGAACTCTTGAGCTATTTCTGCCTCAAAACGCTTGAAGATCTGAAGAGAGGTAGTGGGGGAGGGGTTGGGGTAAGGATCAGCTCGGGGTAGGGGTTTATTTAATGTGTGATATAGGGATATGTTGGGGTTAAGAGAGGGTTAAGAGAGGGGCATACTGTGGCAAGGATTAATATACGAGATAAAGTCGGGAAGGTGTAAGGATTAATAAAGTTTAAAAGGGTGGGGTATGTGGTGGGGGTTATGTCAAAAGTTATGTAAGCTAGGATGGTGGATCAAACGTTAGAGGAAATGGGAACAATTTGTGTAGGATACGTTAGAACTTGATTGAAGATAGACTTAATCTTAACCTTAATCGTATTATTAATGAACTTAATCTTAATTAGAATGTTAAATAACTGAACTTACCGGATGTGAAGGTTTTGTTTGAAAAGAGAAGGTGTGAATAACTGCCCCAAGTGTTAATGAGATCATTTCTTTAATGTTTTGATTCGATATTTTTCGTCCAAATAATGTCTAAATATTGCGTAATATGAATATTAGGAAATGAGATGAACAGTAAGAAGTGAGATAAACAGTAAGAAGTGAGATGACCAGTAAGAAGTGAGATGACCAGTAAGAAATGAGATGACCGGTAAGAAGTGAGATGACCAGTAAGAAGTGATTTGAATAGTAAGAAGTGAGATGACCAGTAAGAAGTGAGATGAACAGTTAGAAGTGAGATGAACAGTAAGAAGTGAGATGACCGGTAAGAAGTGAGATGACCAGTAAGAAGTGAGATGACCAGTAAGAAGTGAGATGACCAGTAAGAAGTGAGATGACCAGTAAGAAGTGAGATAACCGGTAAGAAGTGAGATGACCAGTAAGAAGTGAGATGACCAGTAAGAATTGAGATGACCTGTAAGAAGTGAGATGAACAGTAAGAAGTGAGATGACCTGTAAGAAGTGATATGACCAGTAAGAAGTGAGATGAACAGTAAGAAGTGAGATGACCGGTAAGAAGTGAGATGACCAGTAAGAAATGATATGACCAGTAAGAAGTGAGATGAACAGTAAGAAGTGAGATGAACAGTAAGAAGTGAGATGACCGGTAAGAAGTGAGATGACCAGTAAGAAGTGAGATGACCGGTAAGAAGTGAGATGAACAGTAAGAAGTGAGATGACATGTAAGAAGTGAGATGACCGGTAAGAAGTGAGATGACCAGTAAGAAGTGATTTGAATAGTAAGAAGTGAGATGACCAGTAAGAAGTGAGATGAACAGTAAAAAGTGATATGATCAATAGGAAAATGACCATTAAGAAGAGTAGTAGGCAGTTGGAGTTATACAAACCAATAAGAATTCCACAGTATCCTCGCTTGGCTTCGGTACAAAAGAAGTGGAGAGGAGATAGCGTTCAGCAAACGTTGTTTCATCTGAATCAAAACGAATGAATGCTACAAGTACTTTATGGGAAGCCTTAGTCTGGGCAGCGACGAGTGCGTCAATGGTTGTGGAGCTGTGGATGAGGTGGGAAGAGTATTTAGTTTTTATTTATACTTTTTCGTGTTCATTTAGTAAGATATTAGATAAGTACCATACACATATTTAGTCCACCCTTTTTATGTTGCGCAACTGAAAGTATTATGTACGCTACTGAATGTATTGTCTACGCTATTGAATACATTATGTATCACTAATGGTATATGATAATACGTGTGAGGGTGATTATGTTATTATAACATTATCGCTTTGTTCTTGGTGTCCACCAGCATTTTCTTAAGTACAGCTGGATCCGATTCATCTCTTATTGCTAAAGGAGTGCAGATATAAATAGTGAGTAATCTGTATCATTAATTCGCCTATCTAATAAGTTATTAAAATGTTATGTAGTTATACCATTTATATATATATATATATATATATATATATATATCAATTTTATAATTGTTTTAATTATAATTTGTGAAATTTCTTTAAAATAATGTAATACAAATGTAATGCAAATTAATTATGAAATGCCTTTCAACTAAGGTCAGTAAAACATAAGCCTCTTGGTGAGTATAATATACTAAGTAAATATATGTAGTTGAGTTCGTAAATAAGTAAATGTTTAGTTAGTTGTATATATCTGATATATTACGTATTGGGAGATTACATAATGAAATAAGTAATAAGTAAATATTTGGAAATCCAAATTTAAATAATTAATAATATAAGTTATAACTATATTCAATATATATATTTAAATATATATATATATATATATATATATATATATATATATGTGTGTGTGTGTGTATGTGTGTGTGTATGTGTAAATGTGTGTATATGTGTGTGTGTATGTGTGTGTGTGTATGTGTAAATGTGCGACGCACATAACTACACGCACATTATGCGTGTAGTTATGATTGTATGTATGTATGTATGTGTGGGTGTGTGTGTGTGTGTGTGGGTATATGTGTATGTGTATATGTCTATGTATGGGTGTGTGTATGCGTGTGTATATATATATAATATGAGCATTGAGTAAAATTAAGATATTAAAGATAATAATGACATTTTTGAATTAAATATGATTTGTATATAAAAACTAATAAATACAAATATGATTTATATTATTATTAATTATCTAAATTTGGTAATACATAATCAAAATAATAATATAAATATTTTAATCTGTAAATTTACAATTTACAATTATTGTGCAGACTATTTTAGGAGAATTTATTTTAATCATTGATTATAAATATTATAATAATAAATATCTAATCTAAAGCATTCTTTAAATAATATTTAATTTAAGTATTTGAATAAGAATTAATATATATATATATATATATATATATATATATATATATATAATTCGTATCATATAAATTGGATTTCAATAATAATTTGTAATAATAACAAAAATAACTAATATTTTATTTTAGAATTCATATATATTTTCATTTATCGATACATTATATTAATTATATATAAAATGTATATATAATAGATTATACTATTGGTTATTACTGATTTATTATAAGAAAAGTAAATGATTTATACTGTACATCGTACCCTGTACATTATAAACTATACATCGTACAATTTGCATTGTATATTGTAAACTGTTACTCCGTATTGTATTCAGTATATTGTAAACTGAATATTATATATTATTCAGGTTTATACTTCTATTTGTCTTCTATCAAGAGTTCATTACGCAATACTAGTCTGTAGTGTAAACCTTCGACGAGATCAAGGAAGAGTCGGGTGCTATCTGTACTTCGGCCTATATAATCCGATATCAAAAGATCACGACCTTCCTTCAGCACCGATTCAATAGAACGAATTTCTTTCTTGAATTCGAATTTCTCAGTTGTGAGTCCGATTTTAAAGTATTGTTCTAACAGAAATAATGATTTTAATACACATTTAACTTACATATAAATATATACAGTTAGTTAAGATTCAATAATCAAATGAATTTTATATACTCTTTTAATTATTTTAAATTGATTTTCTATGCGGATACATTTAATTTCTTAGAAGAAAAGTATTGCTAATAATAATGACGTCCGGTATTTGTGGTTAAAATGCTTAGAGACTAAAAATGAAATCACCTCGCCATGATTCACTTTAAATGAGAAATTAAATGAGAAATGTTAATTGATTTGTGAATAAAAAATTAATTCATTGCGCATGCGCTATCGTAATTTAGTATATAATATATTTTACAATATAAATGAAATACTATATAATAACATAATACTATATTTCTATCATATTAGTGATATAGAATATTATAGTATATATATATATATATATATATATATATATATATATATATATATATATATATATATATATAAATATGTATAAATATGTGTGTGTAAACATATGTCAATCCAACGGTGAACCTTTATTTAATGTGTTGATCATATCCTCTAGACTAGACGATTTTCGGTCAGTTTCGGTCAACTTTGAACTCTTGTAGTCGAACTCCTGCCTGTGTAGTGAGGTCAGGGGTCATTTGAAGGTCATCGGATGACCCATCGTTAATTCGCCGTAATTACCATGATCTCGGAGCATTCGTTTGACTGTTTTGCGGATTGGATTAGTGGTTAGTGGATAGTGGTTAGTGGTTAGTAGTGTGCGATTGGTAGAGTATGGTTTGTGGTCAGTGTTTTATGGTTGACCACATCTTCGCATCGTCTTCCCCTATCCAACCCAATCCGTATATCCCACCGACTACACACACCCCTAACCGACCCCGTATCGATCTTCTAACGCAATCCTGCCAGCCACTAGACCTTGATCTCCCTACAACAATAGACACTCTTCGCCAGGTCATTACCAACGGGCATCCCGAAGCCCCAGGTGCGACAATCGGCTCCGGCCATACTAACTGGACGTGCGCTTGAGATCCGATTGTCACCTCAAGTCCGACTTGGTTGCGAAAGCGTTCCGCCGACACGACTGCGCCTATTATGGAGCGGTTGGACACTGTGGTCAAGAGGTACGAGGCGGTGCGGTCGCATACTACGTGCACTCCGAGGGCCTGCAAGTGTGTGGTTAAGTGTGGGAGTTGAGTGTGGTATTGAGTGTGTGGTGTGAGTGTGTGGTTGAGTACGGGGTTGAGTGTGGGGTTGAGTGTGGGGTTGAGTGTGTGGTTGAGTGTGGGGTTGAGTGTGTGGTTGAGTGTGGGGTTGAGTGTGTGGTTGAGTGTGGGGTTGAGTATGGGGTTGAGTGTGGGGTTGAGTGCTGGGTTGAGTGTGTGGTTGAGTGTGGGGTTGAGTATGGGGTTGAGTGTGGGAGTTGAGTGTGGTATTGAGTGTAGGGTTGAGTGTAGTATTGAGTGTGTGGTTGAGTGTGTGGTTGAGTGTGTGGTTGAGTACGGGGTTGAGTGTGTGGTTGAGTGTGGGGTTGAGTACGGGGTTGAGTGTGTGGTTGAGTGTGTGGTTGAGTGTGGGAGTTGAGTATGGGGTTGAGTGTGGTATTGAGTGTGGGGTTGAGTGTGTGGTTGAGTGTGGGGTTGAGTGTGGGGTTGAGTGTGGGGTTGAGTGTGGGAGTTGAGTATGGGGTTGAGTGTGGTATTGAGTGTGGGGTTGAGTGTGTGGTTGAGTGTGTGGTTGAGTGTGTGGTTGAGTGTGGGGTTGAGTGTGGGGTTGAGTACGGGGTTGAGTG
>OZ038316.1:6041197-6078463 GCA_964035775.1 Osedax frankpressi | reverse complement strand
ATGGTGTTTATAACGGAATGTAATAATATAGTAGAGTCATTCCTAGCAAACAATATATATATATATATATATATATATATATATATCTACTTAATATAATTTTGCATTGCAAAATTTCTTTTATGTATATTTTTATTGTTATAATTAAATCAAAGGATTTTACAAAACTATTACATCACTCTAGTCGATTAATATTATTTTCGTATATCAATAAATCATATTTATTAAAAAATAGTATAAAATAATGTAATAGATTAAGTCCACCCAGTAAACAATCCAGATCATATTTTATAATAATATTAAAAATATATTTTATTTATATCATAAAGATGTAAAATGTATTTATGTATTAAATATGTCATATACTAATTACAAAGATATTTTATTTGTATTAAAAATATATTATTGTTATTAGTAATTTATGATAATTTATAATAATATATACTAGTTACATCATTGTGATTCTTAGGCAATACTAATACAAACTATGTTATACAAATGTATTTATATTAATTTCGAGTATGGAGTTAATATGATGTACATATGTTTATTGAGCAGTGTTGAGTAGAGATGTTTCATAGTCGAGATGTCATACGGGGCACAAAGTCCACGGGAAACGAGAGGATAGTTAAGATAGAAGTAAGGGATAAGAGATAAGTAGACATAAACATTAGCGTGACAATGGATTCTTAAGAAATATAATTTTATTATATATAGAATATCGAATATTATCCAGGTATATCTTTTATATTATTTTTTATTTTTCTGAATACATCAATTATTTTATAAACTATTACACCACTATTACTTATGTAATATGTCTATAAATTTTAATATATAAATATATATATATATATATATATATATATAAATATATATATATATATATATATATATATCAACCTGGGTATGTGTGCAATGCACAATGTACCTTATGCATTGTATAGAGCACAATGTATACAGTGTGCACTGTATAAAATATCCTGTAAAGTAAACATACTGTTGTTTATAATTATATTCAAAGAATAATTTAAATATTCAATAACCCATTAACTTAACTTAACTCTGACAAGTGCCAAAAGACACAGTTGGTATGAATAATATTATTATGTTAAGTATTATATAATATCATGAAGTTTCCTTAAATGAGGCATATTTTCTTTCATATTATTTATGAATATCATTGTTAAAAATAATCATTAGTGGAACTTACAGGATATAGGCAACCATAGTTATACTGTATTAGGTAATTCTACAATTAATTATTATATTAGTGAACCTTAAATACTATGAAATATATGTGATCGTTAAACTAGTTTAATATACTTTTTTTGTAGACTGTCTTATCAATACTATACTAATGATTAACTCGAAAGTATATAGTATATATGTAGGTAATGAATATGATATATTATTTGTATAAATATACTTAGTTTTTATTAATGATAAGTTATTAATTATATGTATATTCATTTATTTATACTTAATATTAATGATATATACATGAATATTCAATAGTAGTGATCGTAGTTAATAATGGGGTTATATATTTAAGTTGTATCATATTATTTATAATACTAACGAGTTAAAATATAAACAGCTGCATAAGTAACCGCCATGCTTGTTATGGACACGTAGCAGCTAACGATAATTCTGATGAAATGTAATAGCAGACAAATTATAAGACAAATAATAAACTATCAAAGTTCACTTCAAAGTCCACCATGTGCAAATATATACAAATTCAGAAACAAACATGGTAGAAATCTAAATCTATCATTTGAAATATCTCTTTTATTTATTTTGAAAATTACTTCTATTATTGGTATATAAAAATTCGTGTTTAAAATATATTTATATAATTTAAATTTATATTAAGAAATATCAATTTTTTATGTTATTAATTAATTATATTTATTAATGTCTGATTATAAAATGGAAACTACCGATATTATTAATATTTCACAACATGAAATTATATTACCTATAACAATAGGTATTAATTCAAACGATAACGTATGTAATATTGATAATCTAGGTGCAAATATTATTAGTGAAGTGAGTAGTTCAAATATTTCTAAAAAACAAAAGAAAAAACTTCTAAAAAAACAACACTGGGATTCTATAAAGGGTGAAAAAAGGTCGAAATTCATTTGATCAAAACATCTTTAATTTAAAATTAATTATCGTAACTATATATTTGTTCAAATATATATAAATAACTTATTTTATTAGAAAAGAAGAAAAAAAAAGAAGAAAAGAAAACAGAAAACTAAGAATTGAAAATAATTTGCCTGTTTCAGCATCTCGTAAATTTTTCAAGCATCGAAAAATGGCTGATTCTAATTGCAAAATTAAAGTTGCCATTGATTGTTCATTCGATGAATATATGCCAGAGAAGGTTTAAAAGTTTTAATTTAAATCCATTAGGATGTCCTTTTGTATATGATATTTTAAATAGTCAATTAAAAAACTATTGTAAATGGCAATTTATCACAATATTATTATTAAATATATCAATCAGTTCATATATCTTATACTATTAAAATATATATCCAATTAAAAGGCCATTGCTCATGTTGTTCAGCAGTTACAATATTGTTATTCGGCAAATAGAAGAGCCGATAACTCATTACAGGTTTTAAATTATATTAATATTTATAATTTTCATTTATAACTAATTTCAAACAAATTTCAAGAAATAAATTAATTGCAGAACTTTTGTTCCAGAAGTAAACTTATACATCAATTGAAAAGCTCTTAGTAAATAACTGAATGCTTCTTTAATGGTATTTAGTATTAGAAAAGATAAATCTCTCATTCATATTCAATATAAATTATCCATTTCATTTGCATGCGTGAATCGAGTGGTAGGATGGGTCAACAAATTCTACTCTACCCTCACCGAGTACACCAGTAGAGCGATTCAGGATTGTGTGCTTTTTATCAAAATAAGCAAATTGCATGTAACCAATGTAACTTTATAAACATCATTTGTGATAAAATAACCTATTATTAGGGATATAAAATTAAAATTTTATAAAAGAAATATAAATGATCCTTTAATATCAATAATTTAAAGATAGATCAATATATTTTATTGATAAGTAGTGGGTAGAATATCACAAGTACTAAAGTAAGTTAGCGAGTAGAATATCACAAGTACTAAAGTAAGTTAGCGAGTAGTATATCACAAGTACTAAAGTAAGTTAGCGAGTAGAATATCACAAGTACTAAAGTAAGTTAGCGAGTAGAATATCACAAGTACTAAAGTAAGTTAGCGAGTAGAATATCACAAGTACTAAAGTAAGTTAGCGAGTAGAATATCACAAGTACTAAAGTAAGTTAGCTAGTAGAATATCACAAGTACTAAAGTAAGTTAGCGAGTAGTAGACCATAGTATCTTTTGTATTTTTTTCTTTAAAATTATATTCTTCAAATATTCATTTTAACTTTTTAGTTTAATAAAAACCTGTACTTTATTAGAAATAAATTTCTTTATCTTTTATGAAGATATTATATTTGGTATATAAAGAAATTCATTTTTTATTGTTCTTGAAATCCAATTTCACTTCTCACTTGTTTACATAATGTTGCCAATTTTATAGCGGAACCATTACGAAAAATTTGGTAATAACATTAATCTAATAACAATACCATATAGTGGGAACATGTATCTATTTGTTTAGCTTTACTTTACAGGTGTAAATGGACGATTACATGATAGATTCAATAGCATCGGAGATGTGAAAGGTTGGGATGTTAGTAATCCTTTAAAATACATCTAAATCCATTTTTCTATTAGTATTTCTATATTTATATTTATAAAGATAATTAAAGTAATGTTAATTTGAGTATAAAAAAAGTGAAATCACTTTTTTCTTCGTAAACTAATAATTCTGCTAGTATTACATAAATGGATATCATCATTTCTATTTATTATGTACTCAATATTGTACAACTTAATTTTGCAACAATTAAAATCACTCCTATTGCCTTTCAAGGTCAACTATGAAACCGGTCACTATTCGGAAGTTTTTGAGAACAAAGACGTGGTCTACTTATCGAGCGAATCCGAAAACGAATTGAACGACCTCGACGACAACACCACTTATATAATCGGAGGCCTAATCGACTACAATCACCATAAAGTACGTATACGATATCCGTGTAGTCTACTTTCGACTGGATGCGTTCAACTCAACGCGAGGCATAGATTAATCTTCGTTGAACGGCGATGCCATTCGTTTATCCTCGTAATCGTTGGTATATCATTAGGGTCTTTGCCATCGCTTAGCCGTCGAGAGAGGCGTTCGACATGCCAGACTACCAATTGGAAAATATCTCAACTTGTACACGAGGCATGTACTTACCATCAACCATGGTTCAATAATCTCAATATTAATTAGTTTGACTGAATAACTGAACACAATACCATAACTGAATACAATACCATAACTGAACATAATACCATAACTGAACATAATACCATAACTGAACACAATACCATAACTGAACATAATACCATAACTGAACACAATACCATAACTGAACATAATACCATAACTGAACACAATACCATAACTGAACATAATACCATAACTGAACACAATACCATAACTGAACATAATACCATAACTGAATACAATACCATAACTGAATACAATACCATAACTGAACACAATACCATAACTGAACATAATACCATAACTGAACACAATACCATAACTGAACATAATACCATAACTGAACATAATACCATAACTGAACATAATACCATAACTGAACATAATACCATAACTGAACACAATACCATAACTGAACATAACTGAATACTTAATATGAATTAAAACATGTATTTATTTTCTATTAATTTATTAAGCTTTACAAATTTTATATTATAAAAATATTATTAATTTTATGATTCTGGTGATTATTTTCATTTCATTGTAAACCTTATAAAACTTATTTGTACTTTAAGATAGTACAACACCCAAACTATCAATTTCTATTCAGTATTCGAGATCCTATTGAAATACTCCGAAAACAAAGATTGGTGTAAATCTCTCACCGAAGTAATTCCAAATCGTAAGTCAGCTGAAATCAAAGTCGACGTAATACAGACGGAGGAGACCGTCGAACATGGTGTCAATAAAGATACTGCAATTAGTGTCAATAATGATACTGCAATTAGTGTCAATAATGATACTGCAATTAGTGTCAATAATGATACTGAAATTAGTGTCAATAATGATACTGAAATTAGTGTCAATAATGATACTGAAATTAGTGTCAATAAAGATACTGCAATTAGTGTCAATAATGATACTGCAATTAGTGTCAATAATGATACTGCAATTAGTGTCAATAATGATACTGCAATTAGTGTCAATAAAGATACTGCAATTAGTGTCAATAATGATACTGCAATTAGTGTCAATAAAGATACTGCAATTAGTGTCAATAAAGATACTACAATTGGTGTCAACACGGATACTACAATTAGTGTGAATAATGATGCCATTATCACTAGCCCTCTTATAACTACCACCAGTTTAGACTGTAGTTGTAATGTCTTATATGAATCCCAGGATAACAATGGTGACATCGACAATGTAATAATCGCTGGTGCCGAAACTTCTGTTGTATTAAATGTTGATAATTGCAGTACAATTTGCTCTATTTCTACGACTAATTCGCAGTGAAATGTAGCTCTCGAAATACCAATATAATTAAATATGTACTTCTCGAGACAAAGCAATTGTTCCTACTACTAGGTATCTACTGTTATCAGACCGATTGTCTGCGCCTCGAATGCAAACAATGAAAATAAATACAATCGATACTTTTCTGTCATGTTTTTTATTTTATTAAAAACTGCTTTATATCACAGAATCTTTGGATCAATATTAATTATCACGCGGTCTAGTAGTGTATGTCTACGGATATCCTGTAAGGGAGGCATTGTTCGTTATCGGAGAAGTTCATAGGTCGGGGCATCGAGGGTCGCAAGCAGTTTGATTTCACAGGACATGCGAAGTGGACGGCCTCCACGTATCAGCTTTCTTGTTTGGACTCGAAGGAGGAATTTCGGCAGCTGGTCTATTAGCATCTGCAAATCGCAAAAGTTTACGTTACTAATTTCATCAACGAAATGCTAATGAGAATACTTTGGAGGGGGGGGGTTTCATTTTACGGTGATTTTAGTTTTCGTCCACCTGCCGAACTATGGAAGACCCCGCCCTACTAGTACCCCGCCTTGCTAGGACCCCGCCCTGCTAGGACCCCACCCTGCTATGACCCCACCCAGCTAGGACCCCACCTTGCTAGGACCCCGCACTCACCGAATAGATCAGCTATATCATCTCGGTGTTCAACGTGTTTGCTGTTTACCATGAACTGATCTGGTTGCATTTGGTTTATTCCAGGTGACGGGGGCTTCGGTGATTCCAGAGTCAACCTGTCAATCAATTATATTAGAAATTTAATATGTTGTATGAATTTGGTATAATTTTCACAAAAACACTATTAATTCATTTATATGTATGGACAATGATACTTCTATCTTACGTGTTGCACTCTACAAACCTGTCTATTCTGCTTATTACTTTCCTTGTTCCGGAATTAATTCTGGCTTCACCTGTCGCAGGTCTTTGTTGATTTATTTGACCTTTTGGTATTACAGACACTTGAGAATACGTTATGTACTATTTTGTATAGGAGGTTGCGGTAATTTACCAGTCATTACCTAATTAGCTTAACACATTGAACTTTATGTTATATACTATTATTGTGTAATATAATAGATAACATATATAGTATGTATTGTGTAATATATTATATAATATAATAGACTAAAATCTAATGACAATGATATCTATCAATTGAATATTTCTTAATATAGAAGTTATAGATATATAAATATTAAACATATATTTGTAATAGTAATCGATATTTTTTGTTTGTGTTTTGAAACCACTTCTGCTTCAAATGGAGTATTCTGTATGCTACAAGTGAACTAAAGAAGTTCAGTTAACTATTTGAGTTGTCTGCTATCGGATTACTAAGATTGGAAAGCTCTGGAAGAGTCATGAGCTGTGGTGGAGCCTCGAGTTCTAGGGGAGACGGGACGATCTCTAGATATTAGCCTAAACGGCGTTAACTATGAAACTTTACGAATCCTACCATATGCTGGTAGTCTGACCAGCTCTTCTGGTTCGTAATTCACTTGTTGGTGTTTCGAGTAGTACTCATCCCTAGAGCTGACCGCCGCCTTTATCATATCCAGCACGGCGTTCTTCTCTGTATCGAGGACGGTTTCGTAGACGTGAGTATAGTATGGTAATATAACCCTCATTTAATAACTACGCTGCGAAGTTAGTAATACGGTTAGTAATATATTTGCTGTAAATCTTGAAGTCTAAGTGCCGAATTTAAATCATCAAAGTGGAATAATATATTTTCCAGATTCTAAAACATTTGTTATTAAAAAGTGTTGCTATAAATTCGTAAACAAATTCGCTGGATTATGAATGTAATTATTAACGTAAATGAATTCGTTTGATAGATTATGAAATTAATCATTAACGTGATGTAATTCGATCATACAATATAACTTTTTAAAGTAATGATAATTAACTTTTATTAAATTGTTATAATTATTATCACCATCATATTTATGAGATGAGTTATGATATCACCATATTACGCAATATTAACCTCGATCAACGGCTGTCAAGAGCCAAGTTTGTACTGCGCTCAAATCGTCGGTTTGCAGAATCTGACAGAGCATTTGCATCACCTGGTGAATATTTAAGAAAACTTAAAACAGTATTTCTGGATCCAGTTCTCTTCCTAATATGTTATGCAATCTGTAGCGCACTCGTAATCCATAAATAAACGTCTATTTAAGTCTATAGATAATAGTTAGATTCTAGAGATAATTAGAAAGAGTCGTATTATGGATTTACTATCCATTATAAGATGTAGCTGTTTTAGATTTTTATATTGTATTAGACAATTATAAGAATTCCATTGAAAATATGTAGAATGTAAAGAAATAATAAAGCTTTATATAATAACTACATAATAGCTCTTCTGTTATTTCCATTCTTTAATTTCTAACCATATCCTCCATTTCGAAATCGACTCCTAGGGCGTCTCGGCCGGCTCGCGACATTAGCCTTGAGCCGTGCCTAGATCCGTGCCTGGATCCGTGCCTCGATCTCAACGGGGTAGCCGGCAGCAGTCGTCCGGTTTCCTTGCTGTACTCGCTAGTTCGGGGCCTCCTCTCCTGACATGGGATCAGTGGATTACAAAAGGCTGTTTCGAATGTAACACTACTTCTCTTAAACGCGCGTGCCTGGGCGGGCACCAGGTAACCATCGCACTAAAATAAGCATAGGCTCGCGCATGCGCACAATAACTAAATATCAATAATCATACAGTGTATGACGTACATTGTATGACGTACATTGTATGACGTACATTATATGACGTACGTTGTATGACGAACATTATATGACGAACATTATATGACGTACATTGTATGACGTACATTGTATGATGTACATTGTATGGCGTACATTATATGGCGTACGTTGTATGACGTACATTGTATGACGTACATTGTATGACGTACATTTTATGACGTACATTGTATGACGTACATTGTATGACGTACATTGAATGACGTACATTGTATGACGTACATTGTATGACGTACATTGTATGATGTACATTGTATGACGTACATTGTACGACGTATACGCACGAAATCACTAGACTACCGATTAGTATAATAGATACCTTGGTATTTATTCACACACATATATATTTATATATATATATATATATATATATATATATATATATATATATATATATATATATATATCATATGATTTATATGATCTATAGATATATATATCTAAACATAGAGTTTGTGGTTAATTATGCATTATCGATGTAGACGAAAATACCGGTGAAAACGACAACGACATATAATGTGCCGAGGCGTGCGTCGTTGCCTACGAGCCTGTGGGCGTGGCATGCGGGCGTCGAGAGAACGCGCTAACCGTCTGAGGGTATTCGGCAGCAACGGGCGCCGGTCCGTTGGACACCAGGTGACCCGTGACCTCGCTGCGCGCCAGACCAATCGCGTCGGTAAGAGCGCGTAGCTCTTGACGCCACTGCTGTTCGTCGTTCTGCCCGATTCCGGAGTGTATGTGCGCCTTCTCACGGTAAATGCGCATGTTCAACGGCTTGCCCATGAAGTACTGCAGACCGTTGATGGTGTCGATCGGCCAGCGTTGGGCGATAGCGTTAGCCACGTTACACGGTACGTGTTGTACGTTGCGACCACCTGTGGGCGGGGCGTGGGCGGGGCGTGGGCGTGGCGTGGGCGGGGCGTGGGCGGGGCGTGGGCGGGGCGTGGGCGTGGGCGTGGGCGGGGCGTGGGCGGGGCGTGGGCGGGGCGTGGGCGTGGACGCGGAGAGAACATCGAGAGCAGTTGCGCGCGGATATGGGTTGCGTAAGACCGTTGGTTGAAATTCGGTTCCTATGGAATAATGTATTACATCGTACGATACATCCAATTACGTATTGACAGTAGATAGAGATGGTCAATTGTTTATATAATGTTATCGGATGCTTATGTATTCAGATAGTCTAAATTTCGAATTCGATTGTATTAATAAGTTATAACATTAGAATTAAAGAAATTAAATACTACTAAGCTATATTTAACAAGGTAATAAGTAATACTATACTATAATACATATATAAATATGTATATATTATATTGTATACAATAAAATTAGACAATGCATGTTATACATCGATATCGAATAAGGATGTATAAATTACAATGATTTGTTATTCAATAATTATTACGTAACAAAGTAAACAATGTTTGAGATTGATTATTATCTTAAAAACATAAAATATAATATATTTTGATTATATATATATATTTGTATTCTATATAATCAAAATCCACGAATGAACTATTAGACACGATATATATATGTACATATATATGTACATATATATATATATATATATATATATATATATATATATATATATATATATATATATATATATATATGTATATATATATATATATATGTTTATATATATATATATATATATATATATATATATATATGTTTATATATATATATATATATATCTGATAATATTATAACACAAAGTATATAAATTCTTATTTTAGTAATTTGATTTTAAAATATTTAAAATGTTGTTCACATTTTTCTTAAAGTAGTAATACCCGATGTTATCATTGTGTTCTACACCTCCGATGGGTACCAATTGTTTGGACACTAAGTGCATATGTTAATGTATCTGTCAATATTACATAGTATCTACCAATGTTATAATATGTACTGTTCCCAATATTCGCGCCTTACGCATAATGGCCTAACGATATTCTATTAATAGAACGTTCTGCATCTCATGTATTTCGAAATACAACTATACGATAATCTATCACAGGTAACTCTTAATAACTCAAATGTTCTCTAATACCAAGCTCCCAAAGTTATCTAATACCAAGCTCCTAAAGTTCTCTAATACCAAGCTCCTAAAGTTCTCTAATACCAAGCTCCCAAAGTTCTCTAATATCAAGCTCCCAACGTTCTCTAATACCAAGCTCCCAAAGTTATCTAATACCAAGCTCCCAAAGTTCTCTAATACAAAGCTCCTAAAGTTCTCTAATACCAAGCTCCCAAAGTTCTCTAATACCAAGCTCCTAAAGTTCTCTAATACCAAGCTCCCAAAGTTATCTAATACCAAGCTCCCAAAGTTCTCTAATACCAAGCTCCCAAAGTTCTCTAATATCAAGCTCCCAACGTTCTCTAATACCAAGCTCCCAAAGTTATCTAATACCAAGCTCCCAAAGTTCTCTAATATCAAGCTCCCAACGTTCTCTAATACCAAGCTCCCAAAGTTATCTAATACCAAGCTCCCAAAGTTCTCTAATATCAAGCTCCCAAAGTTCTCTAATACCAAGCTCCTAAAGTTCTCTAATATCAAGCTCCCAAAGTTCTCTAATACCAAGCTCCTAAATTTCTCTAATACCAAGCTCCCAAAGTTCTCTAATATCAAGCTCCCAAAGTTCTCTAATACCAAGCTCCTAAATTTCTCTAATACAAAGCTCCCAAAGTTCTCTAATATCAAGCTCCCAAAGTTCTCTAATACCAAGCTCCTAAATTTCTCTAATACCAAGCTCCCAAAGTTCTCTAATATCAAGCTCCCAAAGTTCTCTAATACCAAGCTCCTAAATTTCTCTAATATAAAGCTCCCAAAGTTTTCTAATACCAAGCTCCCAAAGTTCTCTAATACCAAGCTCCCAAAGTTCTCTAATACCAAGCTCCTAAATTTCTCTAATATAAAGCTCCCAAAGTTTTCTAATACCAAGCTCCCAAAGTTCTCTAATACCAAGCTCCCAAAGTTCTCTAATACCAAGCTCCTAAATTTCTCTAATATAAAGCTCCCAAAGTTTTCTAATAACCTCAACGAGAGAATCTGTTTGTCGTAATCGTTTCGCTAATAACTGCAGATTTGCTTGTTTGGTACAGCAATACGTATCGCCTCTATTGTCTGGGAGTTATTGCTGCCCGCGTATTGTGTACGGTCTGTCCAGACACTAGACATTCGCCATGGGATTAACGAAAGTAACGGGTACAAACTAACGTAAATACAATAACGTTTCTTCGAGTGTCCGTCAAACTACACAAAAATCTATCTTAACATATTTCTTATTTCTAATAGTTAGCTACTTAGTGATTCTATTTTAACAATTTGTAATTGTTTAGTTAAAAAAATGTTATAGCCACTTATATAATAATATTCAAGGTTACAAAAATACCAGGCAAAGAGAAATGTATCATAATAAAAGTATTTGGTTAATCTCACTTAAATGATATTAAATATAGAAATGCATTATATTTATATAAAGATATTATGGTATTAAAATTATTATAATTATAAAACCGTAACATTGATTATTTGTATTATGTTATAAAATAGACAGGTGACCGGGTATTTTCATAACCTCGGATAATATTATAATTTTTTGTAATACATAGTTATAAACAAATTATAATTACTTTTCGGTTAATAAATAAAATCTATTTATATTATAGATTATTCCAAAATTCCTGAACAAAAACCTCTAGTATATACTATAACATATATTATAATATATACTATACTATACTATATACTATAACATATATTAATTGATTATCGGAATTTACTAAACTATAATGTATAGTTAATTTATTTTTACAATTTCAGGAATGCAAAAATATAATAAATTCTAACTTTGAATCATCTCCATAACTCTAATATTCAAATGCAATCTTATAATACAATTACAGTTACTTATTATGTAAGTATATTGTGGTTATAAAACATACGTATTTATATATATATATATATATATATATATATATATATATATATATATATATATATTAATACTCGATATATAGAAATTCTATAGAAACTTTATGTATAAATATTCATATATTTCAATATCTTCAAATTCTATAATCTTTATATTTCTTTATAATGAAGTAATCCTAAGATTATAGAAATTTCGTAATCACCTACCACGTGGTACCACACAGTAAGTATAACAATAGTTGTAATCACCGGTGTTAACCCATTTCAAAGAACGAGTTTCCGAGCATAAAACTGACTGTTCATGAAAATAACTGTACTTTCTAAATAGTAGCCAATTCTTGTGTGGATCAATTAATCGCAAGAAGTACTCGAGTTCGTGAGTTATAAGTTATTAAATAAGTTATTAAATAAGTTATTAAATAAGTTATTAAATAAGTTATTAAATAAGTTATTAAATAAGTTATTAAATAAGTTATTAAATAAGTTATTAAATAAGTTATTAAATAAGTTATTAAATAAGTTATTAAATAAGTTATTAAATAAGTTATTAAATAAGTTATTAAATAAGTTATTAAATAAGTTATTAAATAAGTTATTAAATAAGTTATTAAATAAGTTATTAAATAAGTTATTAAATAAGTTATTAAATAAGTTATTAAATAAGTTATTAAATAAGTTATTAAATAAGTTATTAAATAAGTTATTAAATAAGTTATTAAATAAGTTATTAAATAAGTTATTAAATAAGTTATTAAATAAGTTATTAAATAAGTTATTAAATAAGTTATTAAATAAGTTATTAAATAAGTTATTAAATAAGTTATTAAATAAGTTATTAAATAAGTTATTAAATAAGTTATTAAATAAGTTATTAAATAAGTTATTAAATAAGTTATTAAATAAGTTATTAAATAAGTTATTAAATAAGTTATTAAATAAGTTATTAAATAAGTTATTAAATAAGTTATTAAATAAGTTATTAAATAAGTTATTAAATAAGTTATTAAATAAGTTATTAAATAAGTTATTAAATAAGTTATTAAATAAGTTATTAAATAAGTTATTAAATAAGTTATTAAATAAGTTATTAAATAAGTTATTAAATAAGTTATTAAATAAGTTATTAAATAAGTTATTAAATAAGTTATTAAATAAGTTATTAAATAAGTTATTAAATAAGTTATTAAATAAGTTATTAAATAAGTTATTAAATAAGTTATTAAATAAGTTATTAAATAAGTTATTAAATAAGTTATTAAATAAGTTATTAAATAAGTTATTAAATAAGTTATTAAATAAGTTATTAAATAAGTTATTAAATAAGTTATTAAATAAGTTATTAAATAAGTTATTAAATAAGTTATTAAATAAGTTATTAAATAAGTTATTAAATAAGTTATTAAATAAGTTATTAAATAAGTTATTAAATAAGTTATTAAATAAGTTATTAAATAAGTTATTAAATAAGTTATTAAATAAGTTATTAAATAAGTTATTAAATAAGTTATTAAATAAGTTATTAAATAAGTTATTAAATAAGTTATTAAATAAGTTATTAAATAAGTTATTAAATAAGTTATTAAATAAGTTATTAAATAAGTTATTAAATAAGTTATTAAATAAGTTATTAAATAAGTTATTAAATAAGTTATTAAATAAGTTATTAAATAAGTTATTAAATAAGTTATTAAATAAGTTATTAAATAAGTTATTAAATAAGTTATTAAATAAGTTATTAAATAAGTTATTAAATAGGTTATTAAATAAGTTATTAAATAAGTTATTAAATAAGTTATTAAATAAGTTATTAAATAAGTTATTAAATAAGTTATTAAATAAGTTATTAAATAAGTTATTAAATAAGTTATTAAATAAGTTATTAAATAAGTTATTAAATAAGTTATTAAATAAGTTATTAAATAAGTTATTAAATAAGTTATTAAATAAGTTATTAAATAAGTTATTAAATAAGTTATTAAATAAGTTATTAAATAAGTTATTAAATAAGTTATTAAATAAGTTATTAAATAAGTTATTAAATAAGTTATTAAATAAGTTATTAAATAAGTTATTAAATAAGTTATTAAATAAGTTATTAAATAAGTTATTAAATAAGTTATTAAATAAGTTATTAAATAAGTTATTAAATAAGTTATTAAATAAGTTATTAAATAAGTTATTAAATAAGTTATTAAATAAGTTATTAAATAAGTTATTAAATAAGTTATTAAATAAGTTATTAAATAAGTTATTAAATAAGTTATTAACTAAGTTATTAAATAAGTTATTAAATAAGTTATTAAATAAGTTATTAACTAAGTTATTAAATAAGTTATTAAATAAGTTATTAAATAAGTTATTAACTAAGTTATTAAATAAGTTATTAAATAAGTTATTAAATAAGTTATTAACTAAGTTATTAAATAAGTTATTAAATAAGTTATTAAATAAGTTATTAAATAAGTTATTAAATAAGTTATTAAATAAGTTATTAAATAAGTTATTAAATAAGTTATTAAATAAGTTATTAAATAAGTTATTAAATAAGTTATTAAATAAGTTATTAAATAAGTATATATCCGTTAGGTTAGAGAACCACTTTACAACTATATTATATACAAACCGTATTTTTCAAAAGATTTCATCTTACGTTGGTCCGTTTCGTTGGGCGGGAATGAAGTGGGTGTGGTTTTGCGGGCCGTGGATATGTAGCCCCCATCGTTTACTGCGCATATGGGTACGTCTAGTAGACCTGCAAAGGGAACCATGAACATTAGCGGGGCGATAGTGATAAGGAGTAGTCCGCATATACAATATATGTTCCGTAACAAATCGGGGTGTATATTATACACTGTATAATATACACTATATAATGTAATATACAGTGTATAATATATTAGATTGGGAAATGTATAATAGACACTGTGTAATATACACCGTATAATATACACCGTATAATATACACCGTATAATATACACCGTATAATATACACCGTATAATATACACCGTATAATATACACCGTATAATATACACCGTATAATATACACCGTATAATATACACCGTATAATATACACCGTATAATATACACCGTATAATATACACCGTATAATATACACCGTATAATATACACCGTATAATATACACCGTATAATATACACCGTATAATATACACCGTATAATATACACCGTATAATATACACCGTATAATATACACCGTATAATATACACCGTATAATATACACCGTATAATATACACCGTATAATATACACCGTATAATATACACCGTATAATATACACCGTATAATATACACCGTATAATATACACCGTATAATATACACCGTATAATATACACCGTATAATATACACCGTATAATATACACCGTATAATATACACCGTATAATATACACCGTATACTATACACCGTATAATATACACCGTATAATATACACCGTATAATATACACCGTATAATATATACCGTATAATATACACCGTATAATATACAACGTATAATATACACTGTATGATATACACTGTATAATATACACTGTATAATATACACTGTATAATATACACTGTATAATATACACCGTATAATATACACCGTATAATATACACCGTATAATATACACTGTATAATATACACTGTATAATATACACTGTATAATATACACTGTATAGTGTACACTGTATAATATACACTGTATAATATACACTGTATAATGTACACTGTATAATGTACACTGTATAATATACACTGTATAATATATTCGATTGGGAACTGTATCCCAAACTCACTTTACGTTAATCCATCGTCACTGGACTTGCAAGATAAATACGGATTCGATGTTACCAAATAATGCAGTGTACTTGATTAAGCAGAACAATAATTCTGTGATTACATCGGTAATATCAAAGTCAATTGATACGGTTATATAATATATATTATACAAAATATAGCTAATATTATGAAATAAAAGCCGTGTAAACCCAGAATGTTAATTTACTTATATTCTATAATGATGTAAAATATCGATAATGATAAATTGTTATAAATATTGCCCAGGATGTCACGATAATCCTCTTTGTTTTACGTAACCACGGACGATATTAGGAAGTGTGACCTTAGAGGTGAATTATGTAATAATTATTAATAATTCTCGCGGTTAAACAGGATTTCAATTTGGAATAACCTGTCGCCTATTGCCCGACTATATATATTATTAATAATAACTAGGTTATCATTATCGTGTGTATTTAAAATATGAGATGTACAATTTATGTAATCTTATGTAATTATGTAAGGTATTGTCTTTAAGAATTATACCATAGTGAAATTCGAACTAAAGCGTGTTTTTTTCGGTACACAGTTCTAACTAATATAATCGTATGCTATATTAGCTACATACACACAACAATGCATTTCTTTTAATTAATCATTATTAATACTTTAAAATGATTTCCCAAGAGTACCCAAATAATACTTCGCTAATCTTGGTTGATCTAAATTATCTAAAGACATCGTACCTGAAGAAAAAGTTCTAAATTGCTAATCAATTTATAAATTTCTCGCGGAACAAATAAACATGTATCAGACAAAGGTGAATACTTAACATAAAGAGTTATTTCAAATGAACTAATGTTACAAATCTAGTGATAAATATAACACTAAATAATGTATTAATGGTAAATATGCCATAAATACGTTATATATAACGTATTTAATGACGTAATTATCAAAACAATTGTTTTAAAGCGGAAAGAAGGTAGTAGTATTATAAACTATTATATTACACCAAAAAATAATGTAATCTATAATTCAACTAAATACGCGAAATTTAAAGGAATTTCTCTATTTAATATACTGATTGAAATATTCTAACATGACATTTTATTGAATACATAAATATATATAAATATATAAATATATAAATAAGTATACATAAATATATATATACAAAATACACTGTACATTCTTATATATAAAGATGAGGACTTTCTTTCCAAGTAGAAGTAAACCCATTAAGTAATAAGTAATAAGTAATAAGTAATAAGTAATAAGTAATAAGTAATAAGTAATAAGTAATAAGTAATAAGTAATAAGTAATAAGTAATAAGTAATAAGTAATAAGTAATAAGTAATAAGTAATAAGTAATAAGTAATAAGTAATAAGTAATAAGTAATAAGTAATAAGTAATAATTAATAAGTAATAAGTAATAAGTAATAAGTAATAAGTAATAAGTAATAAGTAATAAGTATTAAGTATTAAGTATTAAGTAGTAAGTAGTAGGTAGTAGGTAGTAAGTAGTAAGTAGTAAGTAGTAAGTAGTAAGTAGTAAGTAGTAAGTAATAAGTAGTAAGTAGTAAGTAGTAAGAAGTAAGAAGTAAGTAGTAAGTAGTAAGTAGTAAGTAGTAAGTAGTAAGTAGTAAGTAGTAAGTAGTAAGAAGTAAGTAGTAAGTAGTAAGTAGCAAGAAGTAAGTAGTAAGTAGTAAGTAGTAAGTAATAAGTAGTAAGAAGTAAGAAGTAAGAAGTAAGTAGTAAGTAGTAAGTAGTAAGTAGTAAGTAGTAAGTAGTAAGTAGTAAGTAGTAAGTAGTAAGTAGTAAGTAGTAAGTAGTAAGTAGTAAGTAGTAAGTAGTAAGTAGTAAGTAGTAAGAAGTAAGTAGTAAGTAGTAAGAAGTAAGTAGTAAGTAGTAAGTAATAAGTAATATTTATAGAAATGTATATGAATTCCAAGAAATTTGGAATTAGAAAATGAAATGATGCAATACACTTTTGTAATATTTGTAATATTTGTTATACTGTAATGTATTTAATTGATATAATAATACAAATGGTCTTTAGTTCTAGCATTGTTCTAAATCCTATATTACATAAGATATACGCGGGAAATTATAACATGATTATTAACTGTAGAAGTTTTCTAAATAGATGCCAACCATCTTCCCGTTACGAAAACCACTCCACTTTACTTACTTATTAAAATGTCCGACCTCCGGTACATTCTAATTAACCGCTTACCCTCGCTAACTATAATAACGCATAACCCCGCCCATCGTTGATATCAGATGACCAGCGCATCTCGCACCACGGTTTCCGAACGTAAACTCCGACCTTTCACCCGATGCCAACGAGTCGAACCTTTAATGTGTCGTACGCGACCCGGATGTGGATTGTGTCTCGCGAAGAAGGAATTGAAACTGAGCTGTCCGAATCGTCCGTTGCTCACCTGCGATCTACTACGGGCCAGCTGAACGGCGGGGTGTGCCATGCTAGCGGTCAAGAGGTCGGCTGATCTCCTCTTGTCGGTCAAGTAGTTGGGCAGCTGTAGGGATTCGCCATTGGACGGTTTAAATGTAGTCAATGACATGGTGTCCTGGCGTTTGGCGGCGAAATGGCAGGTCGCGGCGGTGGCGTCGGTGGGGCGCGAAGTTGCGAAAGTAGCGTGCTTAGTTACCGCGTTAAGCGAACCGTGACAAACTCCGATGGCGGGCGTTAAGCCGCCCCGCCGCCCGCCCCTTCACGGCCGCGCGTTCCGTTTTGGTGACGCTGGGGCGGGCGTTTTTGTTTACAAATTTGGAGAAAACATGAGACCAACCTAGAATTGACCCGTAGTCGATATATATATACGGCAGGCTATGCCAAGGCACCGGCTATACATTGTGTGTGTACAGTTGAAAAGAGGCATATAGCGCGTATAGCGCTTATCGTATATCGCGTAATAACAGTGCTTCAGTTATTACCGATAACAAAGGATTCATAATAAAGCCGACTTTTCGATGCGGCATTAATTAGGTAGAAAACTGTTCAATTGAAGGTCGATTAGGTCTCCAACATAAAAACGATTGCCTAGTGATAATCGTTTAAGTACTAAGTTTTAGTTTTTAATCGATTATTGAATATTATATACCATATATCGAATGGCATGCATTACACACTCTTCGCAGTCTCATCAGCGATGTTGCAATGCGTACAGAGATACAGCTCATGCTAATAATAATGCTACCGTCAGCGTTACTCGAGTGTCCGTATTCGTGAAGTGAGTTAAGATCGTTCTTGACCAGCGCATCTCCAGGTGTTGGTTTCATGTGAAACGTATATTTTATAAAACATCGCATGCCCTCAATGAGTATTCAATAGGGGTAGTATTTTATTGGGATATCTGCTTACATTGTGGTTATCTTTTATTATTCTAGGAATTCAAAGTACAAATATTGTATTATATTCCTTGATTTAATGTTAATTCGCTAATTAAAAATGTTCGTTAAATTTCACGTATTACTAATGACAGTTAACATCTAACTTAATTAATAATCATATAGTTGGTCATATATTACAATAGCTATTGAGAGAACTATTAAGAGTTCATTACAATAGCTATTAAGAGAAGCTATACCTGAACTAATGAATGCATGCTACACAATGCAAACTATATTAATGTATACTTTACTATAATATTAGAAGCACTATCATACGGCATAGCTCATTTATTTAGAATCGAACTATACAACACTAATATAATAACTTTTAACTATACCACACTAATGTAATAATAGATAACTATACCACACTAATGTAATAATAGATAACTATACCACACTAATGTAATAATAGATAACTATACCACACTAATGTAATAATAGATAACTATACCACACTAATGTAATAATAGATAACTATACCACACTAATATAATAATAGATAACTATACCACACTAATGTAATAATAGATAACTATACAACACTAATATAATAATAGATAACTATACCACACTAATGTAATAATAGATAACTATACCATACTAATGTAATAATAGATAACTATACCACACTAATATAATAACTTTTAACTATACCACAATAATATAATAATAGATAACTATACCACACTAATGTAATAATAGATAACTATACCATACTAATGTAATAATAGATAACTATACCACACTAATGTAATAATAGATAACTATACCATACTAATGTAATAATAGATAACTATACCATACTAATGTAATAATAGATAACTATACCACACTAATGTAATAACTTTTAACTATACCACAATAATATAATAATAGATAACTATACCACACTAATGTAATAATAGATAACTATACCACACTAATGTAATAATAGATAACTATACCACACTAATATAATAACTTTTAACTATACCACACTAATGTAATAATAGATAACTATACCATACTAATGTAATAATAGATAACTATACCACACTAATATAATAACTTTTAACTATACCACACTAATGTAATAATAGATAACTATACCATACTAATGTAATAATAGATAACTATACCACACTAATGTAATAATAGATAACTATACCACACTAATGTAATAATAGATAACTATACCACACTAATGTAATAATAGATAACTATACCACACTAATATAATAAACTATATTCTGATAGAAATCGCATTTGTGTACATTTAATTTATGTAAATTATTTAATTTTTACATTTATTATTACATATATGTATTATACCCGTGTACAAATTAAATATATATTCAGTATTGTTTATAGTAAACATGATATTGGTGTATTTTTAAGTATATAGGCTATTGATATATAATACTTAGATTTCATAACATTACGTAGAACTCAAGTATTACATATTTATGTCACTCGTGTTCAATTAAATAATTGTTTCATATTTAATTTTTAAATAATTTGTAATTCTATATTTTCAATTTATTTGTTCTCAACAATACAATTTACAATGCATGCCCAATTAGCTCGAATAAAACGGTAAAATATATCGATTGCTAATAATCTAATGGTAATGCCTATTTTTGTTTTAATTAAGCTTTTCTCTTGTAAAATTATTAAATCCATATATTCGACTTACTTGCGAAAATCTGTTTTTATCGATAAGTTACATAATGATCATTGTTCAACAATAGGTATTGTAGTCGATAGCCATTGTTTCAGTGGTGTGGTTTCGTAAAAGTAAAGATAATAAGTTAATATTAATTAGATCCTTCGAAAGAATTTAGGAGATATATTTTAATTGGTGTTAATAAACTAAATATTAAATTGGTAACAATAGTATACTAAAAATTATACTGTAATGTAAATGATATGGCTTTCACAATTAATGCATTGTCAGCTATCATTATAATAATGATTATGATTTATCAAGATGGCAATATTTTACAAGAATTCTAATAGAAAATTCCTTTGGAAAGGTATTACATTTTCTATATACTAATTTCTGAATATATAATTATAATTACTATTTAGATATATAAACTATAATTTTGTATTAGATTCCATTGTATATAAAATATTATTATATTATATATAAATCTATATAATAAATATTTCAATAATTTGACCCCATAAACATGTAAAAGTTAATTATATATTTTATACGAAAATTATATTATAATCTCAACAATAATAACTACTTCCATATCTATTATTATCAATGGATATTAAAATAATCATTGAAATATATATTTTAGACAAGTCCAATCATTAATTCGTATTCAGACATCTATCAATCAGGTATCGATGTAAATACTTTTTAAATATATTATCGATTAAACATACAATATTCGCCATATAGATCATTTTTTCATATGCATTTTTATAAAAATATATTAGTTAAATTAAATATTTATAAGATATATTAAATTTAGAATTTAAAAAAATATATTTAATAATTTCTTTTTCTAGAGCATTATATGTCAATTGAGAACTTACTATTTTATCACTCAAGTTAGATTTTTATAACATTTTACAATAAACTTTTAATTATAAACATTTACTATATGGTTAAAACTAATGAGTAATTCTTTGTTAACATATATCATATATACAGTTTACTTTTTATTTATTATTTCGTAATATGATTCATATTCGAATTTTATATATTGATGAGTCATCGGTAACTTATTAATTTTAATGAGTAATTTTAAAAAATTGTAATCATTAAATTAACGCTAATTATAAGTAATTGATCAAATATTATTTATTATATTATTCCTTAAAACAATATGATGAATTTATAATAATATAAATATATTATTATCTTTTTATATCATGATATATTTTGTAGTATACTATTTATTAATAATTATTATATTATCTTATAATTCTATTATCTCATAATTCTATTATTACTAACTATTAAGAATGTCTTCAAAGAAGTTATTGGAGGAAAAAGAAAGAGAATGGCGAGATGTGCAATCCCAAAGGTTTACTGTAAGGTGTTTTATTATATTCATCACATGCATTCCAATTATTTTAATAATGTGCTAAATATTGATTAGGATCGTGGAACTGGAAGATAGTAACCTTAAATATAATTCTGAGCTTATGGATGCGAGGACAAAATATTCTGCCCTTAAGGATGATTTTAAGAGTAATTTGCAATTACTACAAAGTCGAGATATGGATTTGGCAAAATTTGAAATGGAAATGTATGGTATGTAACAATATTCTAACACTTTAAACATTATGATTATTAAATAGATACAATAGTTACTATTTTCTAATTAAACTACCTTTAATTTCAAATAATGCTGATTTGATCTAATTAATGATATTTTATAAATTAATTTAGTTTTTTTCATAATTTTAATACAGTTTAATTTTTTAATTTTGTTTTTTTTTTTATCAAATGCATACTTTCAATAAAATATTGTATTTGTATTTACATTTTTAACCAAATTTATTATAACTCATTTTTAAATATTAAAAATGTAAAAGATATATCCGATGAAAACAAATAAAATGCCTTCATGTATTCATGAAGGCATTTTTTGTAGTTTTATTATATATCAATTTTTCATCATTATTTACAATTATATTAAATTAATAGTTAATTATTATATAATGTAATCATTAATAAATTTAGTAAATCTAATTAATAGTTTTTTATTATATTATATAATAATTTAAGTGTCATCATAAATTCAAATGACAAATTTTAGTTAAATACAATTTTGAACTAGTCAATATTATAGTCCGAGATAAAGAACTGAATTAATGTTAGTGAATAGAAATGTATTGCAAATAAAACGTCGTAAGGTTTTAAAGTTTTTATGTTGGACTTAATAAAATAGCATATCAATGCAAAACTAATCTTGAAGTTGTTTAAATTTTCAAAGTATAGGCTCATGAGTAAAAATTCCATTGCCGTTTCTTTTTATTAAATATTAATAACTACATACTCAATCCCTATGATAATTATAAACGTAATCAAATAACAAAAGCATTACAAAAAATATAATTGGTTTGAAGAATAAATAGTGATTATATTTCAAATTCTAGATAAAATTTAAAGATTCAAAACCTGACTCGTAATTAATATTAAAGATATTATTGCTTTATAATAGCAGCTAGACTCCGTATCGTTGTATCGCAGCAGTAGTATTGCATTGTAACCTGTTGGACAACTTATAAACCGTTATCAATGTATACATATTTAGTTGCGATTGAATGCCACCTTTAGTAAATCAATCTAAGAATATTTTGGTGAAAATATTATTGATAATATATTCTTAATAAAAAATGAAATTTTCATTTGAAAAAATGCAGAGTATTCTTAATACCATAATGTTGATAAATGTCCCTTCATATGTATATGATAATGTATATATCTTAATAAAGATAATGTATATGTCTTAATATAGATAATGTATATATCTTAATAAAGATAATGTATATATCTTAATAAAGATAATGTATATATCTTAATAAAGATAATGTATATGTCTTAATATAGATAATGTATATATCTTAATATAGATAATGCATATGTCTAATAATTATATAACTAAATTAAGTATATTACAAATGTTTACATTTAATATTAAAAATCAGCTTAAAAATTTACATTTATTTTAAAATAAAAGTTTATATTTTTCATTAAATTCTTGATTAAACATGAACAGTTTCTCTCTGCTTATTTTTAAGAATCTAAATGCCATGAATGAAATAGTACAAATGAAAATGGATGTGTTCACAATAATTGTAATTTGTGTTGTAGGGTTTAACAAGAAATAGCCAGTATTTGTATTGGATCACTTTAATAATTACTATATGAAATAACTTGATATAAACCACATAGAGGAGAATGTCTAATACTGCAACCCGATATGAGTTTCCTAGTTTCTATTAAATTTCCCAATCTTAATTTTTATAATTGGTGAGTTTCAAATCATCAGGTCAAAACATTTTTTTTTCAAAAAGCTTTGTATTTAAATGTATCAATAATAATATTAATATTAATAATAATAATATCATATCTTATTTTTAATTTCTCTATATTGTGTTTATAATTTTACTTTATCATAGAAATGTAAAAATTTATATTATTATATGAATATTAGATTTATTAAAGCATTATATTTAATTTTTCCAATATTGATTTTCAGCCTCATTCAAATTAGTTTCAAATTTATTTATTTTTTGGTTGAATATTTTTGAAGATCTTCATTTCTAATAAAAATAAAAAATATCTAATTTTGATCATTCATCATTTTATTCTTAAAATATCAGAAATATTCAAGATATGCTGAAATAATGTCTATTTAATGAGTGAAATGATAAGTGAAAAAGATATAATTGAATAGATTTTATACTTTTCCTAAATGATATAATTTTGTAGTTCAGATTTCGTGATCAAAGAAGGTTTCAACAAGTCGATGATAATTGTTTTAACTCATTTATTGTCATTAAATGATTCAATTTTATCATATTTTATCATATAAGAATTTCTTATACAAAAATAATTGATTTGAATATTTTAAGGAATATTTATATCAATTTATAGTTTTCAATTTTGTTTTTGTTTGCTATTATAATAAGTTGCTATAGTTTAGTAATGTTTTATTTCATATATCCCCTTAATAATGCACTTTTGTAGTTTATAAGGAATTTATAAGTTCAATGTTTAGAATGAAATTAAATGCTGTTTATATTAATATCATTAATGTCCTTTTAAACGTTTTATTATTTTCAATCTCTTTACTGATAACTGACACAAATATGAACTTGTTGAGATATTCAGATTTGTAAGTATTATAGTCACTTATCTTTGTTAAAGGAATATTGTTTTTATATTTTCTCCAATAAAAATAAATTATTCATTACATTTATTACTAATTGTAACGTATTTATTTGTTATTTTGCCATTCATAGCGATAGCTTTAATTTTATCACAAGCATTTTTTGTATTCATTATACTTTTTATATAAATGTCCAGTATTGTTTAGGTTTTTCTTAATTTTATGTTCCTAAATAGTTTAATTGTTGTGTTTTATGCAAATTCTTTATTATTACTTTTAATGCAGAATAATTTTGAATTATATGTAATTTTTATTGTTAGTAAAATATACTTAATATAATTGTTATGTAGTGTTTAATAATGAATTAATTATCATGAAATTTATCTAGTAGTTCAATTAAATTATTTATATTTTTATTGAAACTTATATTATTTAAATAATTACAATAAAAATAAACTTGTAGTTTATAATAATCGCTTTATTATTGATTCTCAATAATATATTTTTAATTTGTATTTAAAATTTTAAAAATGACCTTTTATGTATTTGACTTACTTAATTAAGTATATAAATTTGTGTACATTATTTGTATTGCTTTTAAATGAATTTTATTAAATTTATCTTTATAATTGTATTATATTTTCTAAAATTGTGATATTCCATTATTTTTATATTCAGTATTTTTGTAGTAATAAATAATAGCAAATTTAATTTGTCAGTTCCAAGACTTAATTTTAATTGCCTAGATTATTTGATATGTCAACTATATAATAACTTCTATACTATATAGAATAGAATAATATATTTTATATAGTTATTTGAAAGCATGTGATGTGTTATTTTTGTGATCTTTATACAAAATGATTACTTTAGACTTTGATAGTATTCAATAATAGTATTCAATTGTTGTAAATCTTCTTCTCAATAGATACTCGCATGTTGTGCTCAAATCTCCAGGCTGATATCAGCGAATACAAGATTTCTTCGAATCAAATCTATACGGTTAAGAATGCCAAGATCGCCGATTTAGAAGTCAACATAAAGGCCGCACTGGAAACTATCGATTTGATGAAAATGAAATCTGAGTTTGTAGTTCATCCGATATATAGATTCGACTGCACATTGCCTTGTCTTATCGACCTCTCGACCACTCCAGGAAGCAGTCTAGTGCCTTTTATTACAATATGGAGATTTTGCAGAAAGAACTCTCTCAATCCAAACAAAGAATCGCGGAATTGGAAAGCAATTTAGATTCGCAGCGATTTGAAATGCATTCAGGTATTTTCTTATATAATGAAGATATGTAAATTCATTAATTCAGTCTGTTTAATTTGAATGCAATATTTAACTATTTAATTGCAGAATATGACATCGAAATGAAAAAAATGGAATACAAGTTTCATACGGAGATGAAAGCATTTGTCGATAGATTTGCAAAACTCGATATTGAAAATAAGATGCAAGTTGAGAGTTTAAAAAACTTTTCTAAAACAATTGTTAGCAATACGATTACTTATACACATATATATCTTACAATTTTACAATGTTAATCTTAATTTCGCATTAGAAACAAAATGAAGAGCTCATTAATAGAAAAGAAGATATTTTAAAATCACTTGCTGATAAATACACAATTTTAGAGAAGAAAATGTTGATTTCAAATGACGATTTCAATAAAAGGTTTGAACTTTTTGTTTAAACTTTTTTTTAAAACAAAATTAATATAACATTTATTTTGATTACATTTTGAGATTTTTAATTATTCAGACTATTTGATTTTCAAAATGAAATAAATTCTCTAATCAAAGCTAAATTTAAAATATTTTTAAATAATATTTTTTAAATGAATTTAAATAATTTCTATCCATATTTTTGTTTTGTCAGCGTATCTAAGTTCAAGATTCTTATTGCGAAACAGGAGAAAACTATTGCAGAGTCTTCCGAAGAGATTAAAAAAAGGTTTGAAAACTTCCATTCTACTCCTTGATTGTATTTTAATGGATATTTTACAACACCATTGGATCGGAAGTTTGAATTGATAATCGGATTATTTCTAAATTAAACCATTCTCCAGAACTAGGATATCTAGGATATCTAGGATATCTAGGATATCTAGGATATCTAGGATATCTAGATAGTTTTAAATATGATTTAGATTTCAAGTTAACATTTAATGTGAACATTGCATTATTTATGGACATATATAAAAAGAAAACTAGCCCAGATTATTCGATTAGGGACATGAGGATCAAAGAAATCAATTTATTGAATGCCAAGAGGCTTGCCTGTTATACTGAGAAATATGCAAAAATATCTGAAGATTTGAAAGTCGCAGAGAAGATAAAGGAACAGTACAAAAATCTAACCAACCAGTTTGTATTCAGATTGTATTTTCTAATTTAAAATTCAATCTTAAGTTAATGTCATAATTGCAACTTCGTGGGATATTTATTTTATGTAAAATTTATTTATGTAAAAACAATAAACAAATATTAAATTCTTATATAATTCTTGTATCATTTTGTATAACATCACAATATTTCACTCTTAGTAGTGAAAAGGAGATTTATAAGTTGAAGAAAATATGGCAAAGTCATCTTGGCAAGGTTGCCAAAGATCACGAAAAAAAGGACATTCTCATTTCCAACTTCCAAGACGAAATTATATCTAACGACGATCTCATCGGAAAGTTTGTATTGCCTTTTAAACAACCACTATTTGCGATTTCGCTTCGTACTACTCGTGGCCCTGTTTTTTTTCTCTAGGATGAAGGCTGAACTGTCTGATTACAAGAAAAAGATCGACGAATTCAAGATGGCTGAAGTCGATCCAAATGATCAACTTATAAAACAGATTGGCAAAGTTTTTTTTAATGTTATCTAAATAATGACTTTATGTATAGTGCGATTGATAAAACTATGTTTTAAAATATATATTTTATAAACATTAGTTAAGAATTTAATGAATTATTATTTTTATTTCATATTTGATCTTTAATATTACAAAAGCAATATTGCGTATACAATTTTCAATAACTTTCAAATATTTATTGAATATTTTAAATGTTGCATAATTTTTCCAGCTCAAAACGGAAATAGTTTTCGGTGAAAAAAGTATCTCTTCTCTCAAAAAGGAATGTCAAGAATATGAAGATAGATATATTGTTCTGAAGAATGAATTGTCAACCAGCAATATGGAAAAGGTAACAATCAGTCAAATATGATATCTTTAATTTACCAGTCAATTTATTTAGGATTAGACACAAATTACATATATTATATAATATATATATATATATATATATATATATATATATTATATAATATAATATAGAAATTATACATCTATAGATGTATAAGATGTGTATAAAGATATCAATATTTACAATGTTGTGATATCATTAACCGTCACTTAGGACGAAGCTTTTGGTAAGAATCATATCTTGAAACAAGCAATAGGCGATATGAAGGATCAGATTGAATATCTTAAAGTGAATGGTTCATTTATATCATTGATTACTGCCTATCTTTAATAGTACTTTATAAATATATATGATTATATATTATAATGATAATTAGAACATTTTAATTACATTCTTTTCTTGGACATTCTAAATATAATAAGAAATATTGTTGGTAAAATTTGATATTTTAAAACATCAATATAATTATAAATATGAGTAATAATGGTATTTTTTACTATTAATTTACTAATTACTAGTGGACCATCCGGTAGAAACAAAGAATAGTAAAATTTTGGGTTACATCGATTCATTGAATCAAGTGATTTGTTAGTATAATAATTGAATACTAGACTCACTGTTCGTATTGTTATTTGATATTGATTATTATACTATGTTACATAATGTATTGTTTCAGAAATAATGACTATACCAATGGTTTTATTCAATCATATCAAGTACGAATAACTACACAAACTATTTCACTACTTTTCACCTAGTTTCACTACTTTTCACCAAGTTACTCTACTTTTCAACTAGTTTCACTACTTTTCAACTAGTTTCACTACTTTTCAACTAGTTTCACTACTTTTCACCAAGTTACTCTACTTTTCAACTAGTTTCACTACTTTTCAACTAGTTTCACTACTTTTCACCTAGTTTCACTACTTTTCAACTAGTTTCACTACTTTTCACCTAGTTTCATTACTTTTCACCAAGTTACTCTACTTTTCACCTAGTTTCACTACTTTTCACCTAGTTTCACTACTTTTCAACTAGTTTCACTACTTTTCACCTAGTTTCACTACTTTTCACCTAGTTTCACTACTTTTCAACTAGTTTCATTACTTTTCACCTAGTTTCACTACTTTTCAACTAGTTTCACTACTTTTCAACTAGTTTCACTACTTTTCACCAAGTTACTCTACTTTTCAACTAGTTTCACTACTTTTCAACTAGTTTCACTACTTTTCACCTAGTTTCACTACTTTTCACCTAGTTTCACTACTTTTCACCTAGTTTCATTACTTTTCACCAAGTTACTCTACTTTTCACCTAGTTTCACTACTTTTCACCTAGTTTCACTACTTTTCAACTAGTTTCACTACTTTTCACCTAGTTTCACTACTTTTCACCTAGTTTCACTACTTTTCACCTAGTTTCATTACTTTTCACCAAGTTTCACTACTTTTCAACTAGTTTCACTACTTTTCACCTAGTTTCACTACTTTTCACCTAGTTTCACTACTTTTCACCTAGTTTCACTACTTTTCACCTAGTTTCACTACTTTTCACCTAGTTTCACTACTTTTCAACTAGTTTCACTACTTTTCAACTAGTTTCACTACTTTTCACCTAGTTTCACTACTTTTCAACTAGTTTCACTACTTTTCACCAAGTTACTCTACTTTTCACCTAGTTTCACTACTTTTCAACTAGTTTCACTACTTTTCAACTAGTTTCACTACTTTTCAACTAGTTTCACTACTTTTCAACTAGTTTCACTACTTTTCAACTAGTTTCACTACTTTTCAACTAGTTTCACTACTTTTCAACTAGTTTCACTACTTTTCACCTAGTTTCACTACTTTTCACCAAGTTACTCTACTTTTCAACTAGTTTCACTACTTTTCAACTAGTTTCACTACTTTTCACCTAGTTTCACTACTTTTCACCAAGTTACTCTACTTTTCACCTAGTTTCACTACTTTTCAACTAGTTTCACTACTTTTCACCTAGTTTCACTACTTTTCACCAAGTTACTCTACTTTTCAACTAGTTTCACTACTTTTCAACTAGTTTCACTACTTTTCAACTAGTTTCACTACTTTTCAACTAGTTTCACTACTTTTCACCAAGTTTCACTACTTTTCAACTAGTTTCACTACTTTTCAACTAGTTTCACTACTTTTCACCAAGTTTCACTATTTTCACCTAGTTTCACTACTTTTCACCTAGTTTCACTACTTTTCACCTAGTTTCACTACTTTTCACCTAGTTTCACTACTTTTCACCTAGTTTCACTACTTTTCACCTAGTTTCACTACTTTTCACCTAGTTTCACTACTTTTCACCTAGTTTCACTACTTTTCAACTAGTTTCATTACTTTACACCTAGTTTCACTACTTTTCACCTAGTTTCACTACTTTTCACCTAGTTTCACTACTTTTCAACTAGTTTCACTACTTTTCAACTAGTTTCATTACTTTTCACCTAGTTTCACTACTTTTCACCTAGTTTCACTACTTTTCACCTAGTTTCACTACTTTTCACCTAGTTTCACTACTTTTCACCTAGTTTCACTACTTTTCACCAAGTTTCACTATTTTCAACTAGTTTCATTACTTTACACCTAGTTTCACTACTTTTCACCTAGTTTCACTACTTTTCACCTAGTTTCACTACTTTTCACCTAGTTTCACTACTTTTCACCTAGTTTCACTACTTTCCACCTAGTTTCACTACTTTTCACCTAGTTTCACTACTTTTCACCTAGTTTCACTACTTTTCACCTAGTTTCACTACTTTTCACCAAGTTTCACTATTTTCACCTAGTTTCACTACTTTTCACCTAGTTACTCTACTTTTCACCTAGTTTCACTACTTTTCACCTAGTTTCACTACTTTTCACCTAGTTTCACTACTTTTCACCTAGTTTCACTACTTTCCACCTAGTTTCACTACTTTTCACCTAGTTTCACTACTTTTCAACTAGTTTCACTACTTTTCAACTAGTTTCACTACTTTTCACCTAGTTTCACTACTTTTCACCTAGTTTCACTACTTTTCAACTAGTTTCACTACTTTTCAACTAGTTTCACTACTTTTCACCAAGTTACTCTACTTTTCAACTAGTTTCACTACTTTTCAACTAGTTTCACTACTTTTCACCTAGTTTCACTACTTTTCAACTAGTTTCACTACTTTTCACCTAGTTTCATTACTTTTCACCTAGTTTCACTACTTTTCACCTAGTTTCACTACTTTTCACCTAGTTTCACTACTTTTCACCTAGTTTCACTACTTTTCAACTAGTTTCACTACTTTTCACCTAGTTTCACTACTTTTCACCTAGTTTCACTACTTTTCACCTAGTTTCACTACTTTTCACCTAGTTTCACTACTTTTCACCTAGTTTCATTACTTTTCACCTAGTTTCACTACTTTTCACCTAGTTTCACTACTTTTCAACTAGTTTCACTACTTTTCACCTAGTTCCACTACTTTTCAACAAGTTTCACTACTTTTCACCAAGTTACTCTACTTTTCAACTAGTTTCATTACTTTTCAACTAGTTTCACTACTTTTCAACTAGTTTCACTACTTTTCAACTAGTTTCACTACTTTTCAACTAGTTTCACTACTTTTCACCAAGTTACACTACTTTTCAACTAGTTTCACTACTTTTCAACTAGTTTCACTACTTTTCAACTAGTTTCACTACTTTTCACCAAGTTACTCTACTTTTCAACTAGTTTCACTACTTTTCAACTAGTTACTCTACTTTTCAACTAGTTTCACTACTTTTCAACTAGTTTCACTAACTTTTCAACTAGTTTCACTACTTTTCAACTAGTTTCACTACTTTCCACCTAGTTTCACTACTTTTCACCTAGTTTCACTACTTTTCAACTAGTTTCACTACTTTTCAACTAGTTTCACTACTTTTCAACTAGTTTCACTACTTTTCACCTAGTTTCACTACTTTTCACCTAGTTTCACTACTTTTCACCTAGTTCCACTACTTTTCACCTAGTTTCACTACTTTTCACCTAGTTTCACTACTTTTCACCTAGTTTCACTACTTTTCACCTAGTTTCACTACTTTTCAACTAGTTTCACTACTTTTCAACTAGTTTCACTACTTTTCACCTAGTTTCACTACTTTTCACCAAGTTACTCTACTTTTCAACTAGTTTCACTACTTTTCACCTAGTTTCACTACTTTTCAACTAGTTTCACTACTTTTCACCAAGTTACTCTACTTTTCAACTAGTTACTCTACTTTTCAACTAGTTTCACTACTTTTCAACTAGTTTCACTACTTTTCACCTAGTTTCACTACTTTTCAACTAGTTACTCTACTTTTCAACTAGTTTCACTACTTTTCAACTAGTTTCACTACTTTTCACCTAGTTTCACTACTTTTCAACTAGTTTCATTACTTTTCAACTAGTTTCACTACTTTTCACTTAGTTTCACTACTTTTCAACTAGTTTCACTACTTTTCACCAAGTTACTCTACTTTTCAACTAGTTTCACTACTTTTCAACTAGTTTCACTACTTTTCAACTAGTTTCACTACTTTTCACCTAGTTTCACTATTTTCACCTAGTTTCACTACTTTTCACCTAGTTTCACTACTTTTCAACTAGTTTCATTACTTTTCACCTAGTTTCACTACTTTTCACCTAGTTTCACTACTTTTCAACTAGTTTCACTACTTTTCAACTAGTTTCACTAACTTTTCAACTAGTTTCACTACTTTTCAACTAGTTTCACTACTTTTCAACTAGTTTCACTACTTTTCACCTAGTTTCACTACTTTTCAACTAGTTTCACTACTTTTCAACTAGTTTCATTACTTTTCACCTAGTTTCACTACTTTTCAACTAGTTTCACTACTTTTCAACTAGTTTCACTACTTTTCACCTAGTTTCACTACTTTTCACCTAGTTTCACTATTTTCACCTAGTTTCACTACTTTTCACCTAGTTTCACTACTTTTCACCTAGTTTCACTACTTTTCACCTTGTTTCACTACTTTTCACCTAGTTTCACTACTTTTCACCTAGTTTCACTATTTTCAACTAGTTTCACTACTTTTCACCTAGTTTCACTACTTTTCAACTAGTTTCACTACTTTTCACCTAGTTTCACTACTTTTCAACTAGTTTCACTACTTTTCAACTAGTTTCACTACTTTTCACCTAGTTTCACTACTTTTCAACTAGTTTCACTACTTTTCACCTAGTTTCACTACTTTTCACCTAGTTTCACTACTTTTCACTTAGTTTCATTACTTTTCAACTAGTTTCACTACTTTTCAACTAGTTTCATTACTTTTCACCTAGTTTCATTACTTTTCACCTAGTTTCATTACTTTTCACCTAGTTTCACTACTTTTCACTTAGTTTCACTACTTTTCACTTAGTTTCATTACTTTTCAACTAGTTTCACTACTTTTCAACTAGTTTCATTACTTTTCACCTAGTTTCACTACTTTTCACCTAGTTTCATTACTTTTCACCTAGTTTCACTACTTTTCACCTAGTTTCACTACTTTTCAACTAGTTTCATTACTTTTCACCTAGTTACTCTACTTTTCACCTAGTTTCACTACTTTTCAACTAGTTTCACTATTTTCACCTAGTTTCACTATTTTCAACTAGTTTCACTACTTTTCAACTAGTTTCACTACTTTTCACCTAGTTTCACTACTTTTCACCTAGTTTCACTACTTTTCAACTAGTTTCATTACTTTTCACCTAGTTTCATTACTTTTCACCTAGTTTCACTACTTTTCAACTAGTTTCATTACTTTTCACCTAGTTACTCTACTTTTCAACTAGTTTCACTACTTTTCAACTAGTTTCACTACTTTACACCTAGTTTCATTACTTTTCACCTAGTTTCACTACTTTTCACCTAGTTTCATTACTTTTCACCTAGTTTCACTACTTTTCACCTAGTTTCACTACTTTTCAACTAGTTTCATTACTTTTCACCTAGTTACTCTACTTTTCAACTAGTTTCACTACTTTTCAACTAGTTTCACTACTTTTCACCTAGTTTCACTACTTTTCAACTAGTTTCACTACTTTTCAACTAGTTTCACTACTTTTCACCTAGTTTCACTACTTTTCACCTAGTTTCACTACTTTTCAACTAGTTTCACTATTTTCAACTAGTTTCACTACTTTTCACCTAGTTTCACTACTTTTCAACTAGTTTCACTACTTTTCACCTAGTTTCACTACTTTTCAACTAGTTTCACTACTTTTCACCTAGTTTCACTACTTTTCACTTAGTTTCATTACTTTTCACCTAGTTTCACTACTTTTCACCTAGTTTCATTACTTTTCACCTAGTTTCACTACTTTTCACCTAGTTTCACTACTTTTCAACTAGTTTCACTACTTTTCACCTAGTTTCACTACTTTTCACCTAGTTTCACTACTTTTCAACTAGTTTCACTACTTTTCACCTAGTATCACTACTTTTCAACTAGTTTCACTACTTTTCAACTAGTTTCACTACTTTTCACTTAGTTTCATTACTTTTCACCTAGTTTCACTACTTTTCACCTAGTTTCATTACTTTTCACCTAGTTTCACTACTTTTCACCTAGTTTCATTACTTTTCACTTAGTTTCATTACTTTTCACCTAGTTTCACTAACTTTTCAACTAGTTTCATTACTTTTCACCTAGTTTCACTACTTTTCACCTAGTTTCATTACTTTTCACTTAGTTTCATTACTTTTCACCTAGTTTCACTACTTTTCAACTAGTTTCACTACTTTTCACCTAGTTTCACTACTTTTCACTTAGTTTCATTACTTTTCACCTAGTTTCACTACTTTTCACCTAGTTTCATTACTTTTCACCTAGTTTCACTACTTTTCACCTAGTTTCACTACTTTTCAACTAGTTTCACTACTTTTCACCTAGTTTCACTACTTTTCACTTAGTTTCATTACTTTTCACCTAGTTTCACTAACTTTTCAACTAGTTTCACTACTTTTTCACCTAGTTTCACTAACTTTTCAACTAGTTTCACTACTTTTCACCTAGTTTCACTACTTTTCAACTAGTTTCACTACTTTTCACCTAGTTTCATTACTTTTCACCTAGTTTCACTACTTTTCACCTAGTTTCACTACTTTTCAACTAGTTTCACTACTTTTCAACTAGTTTCACTACTTTTCAACTAGTTTAACTACTTTTCACCTAGTTTCACTACTTTTCACCTAGTTTCACTACTTTTCAACTAGTTTCACTACTTTTCAACTAGTTTCACTACTTTTCAACTAGTTTAACTACTTTTCACCTAGTTTCATTACTTTTCACCTAGTTTCACTACTTTTCACCTAGTTTCATTACTTTTCAACTAGTTTCACTACTTTTCACCTAGTTTCATTACTTTTCAACTAGTTTCACTACTTTTCAACTAGTTTCACTACTTTTCAACTAGTTTCACTATTTTTCAACTAGTTTCACTACTTTTCACCTAGTTTCACTACTTTTCAACTAGTTTCACTACTTTTCACCTAGTTTCACTTACTTTTCACCTAGTTTCACTACTTTTCAACTAGTTTCACTACTTTTCAACTAGTTTCACTACTTTTCACTTAGTTTCATTACTTTTCACCTAGTTTCATTACTTTTCAACTAGTTTCACTACTTTTCAACTAGTTTCACTACTTTTCAACTAGTTTCACTACTTTTCAACTAGTTTCACTACTTTTCACCTAGTTTCATTACTTTTCAACTAGTTTCACTACTTTTCAACTAGTTTCACTACTTTTCACCTAGTTTCACTATTTTTCAACTAGTTTCACTACTTTTCACCTAGTTTCACTACTTTTCAACTAGTTTCACTACTTTTCACCTAGTTTCACTACTTTTCACCTAGTTTCACTACTTTTCACCTAGTTTCACTACTTTTCACCTAGTTTCACTTACTTTTCAACTAGTTTCACTACTTTTCAACTAGTTTCACTACTTTTCAACTAGTTTCACTACTTTTCAACTAGTTCACTACTTTTTCACCTAGTTTCACTACTTTTCAACTAGTTTCACTACTTTTCACCTAGTTTCATACTTTTCAACTAGTTTCACTACTTTTCAACTAGTTTCACTACTTTTCACCTAGTTTCACTACTTTTCAACTAGTTTCACTACTTTTCACCTAGTTTCACTACTTTTCACCTAGTTTCATTACTTTTCACCTAGTTTCATTACTTTTCAACTAGTTCACTACTTTTCAACTAGTTTCACTACTTTTCAACTAGTTTCACTACTTTTCACCTAGTTTACTACTTTTCAACTAGTTTCACTACTTTTCACCTAGTTTCACTACTTTTCACCTAGTTTCACTACTTTTCACCTAGTTTCACTACTTTTCACCTAGTTTCACTACTTTTCACCTAGTTTCACTACTTTTCACTTAGTTTCACTACTTTTCACCTATTTTCACTACTTTTTCACCTAGTTTCACTACTTTTCACCTAGTTTCACTATTTTTCAACTAGTTTCACTACTTTTCACCTAGTTTCACTACTTTCACCTAGTTTCACTACTTTTTCACTTAG
>OZ038316.1:5910134-6040997 GCA_964035775.1 Osedax frankpressi | reverse complement strand
CGTTTATAATTGTTCCTTATCTACTGCCCAAGTGGCCGATTGCAAGGGTGTTCTTAGATAGAGCATCCTATAGGAAGATCCTTCCGGTAAAGAAATATATTATGTGAGGGGTTATGGGTAACTCGCCCTATCTGAACTCGATGAAGTGATCTTATATGTTGGAGCGTTTAGTCGCCATTGTAAAAATGTAGTAATGCATAGAATGATTATTAATTATTCGTAATGATATCGCAATAAAAATACAAATCTGGTATCATTATGGCAATTTCCCATGGCATGTTTTTTATAACTATTAATTGATTTATTGGATTTTAAATAAATATAAAAAATAATAAATGAATATCACCAAAAAGAATATATATCTAATTAATCTTTTTTCTAAGTTCATTGTTATAATAAGCCAATCTAATAACTAATTTTAAATATAAGTAGTTTACGTATGTATTTATATTTAGTTTAGATTATCTGGGGATACATTTGACTAACTTACAAATTAATAATATTCATTCACACAATACGTATAATACTTTATAAATAATTATAATTATATATATATATATATATATATGTGTGTGTGTGTGTGTGTGTGTGTTGTGTGTGTGTGTGTGTGTGTGTGTGTGTGTATGTGTGTATGTGTGGGTGGGTGTGGGTGTGTGTGTGTATGTGTATGTGTGTTGATTGGTGTGTATAGTTGAATCTGAGATATGAATATATATATATATATATATATATATATATATATATATATATATAAGTGTGTATGTAGATATATACAATTGTTAAATATATATTTACTATATAAATTACGTTATAAACTCGCAATATAATCACCAACCTTTAAGATTAATTTATCGGTAATTGTTTATTAGTTACATTTATATATATATTTATAATTGATAGTTAATCCAATTGATGGCATGCACTCGCACTCCTAGAAATTCCTATAAATGTGTATTCATCAAAAATAGCTCTATTCTTTCCATTAATATATTGGCACTAGGTGGCGGTACCGTTCACTAGCGTTCGATTTAAATTGAATTTATTTATTTATATTCTTTTAGTTTTTTATTTCATATTTTAATATATAATTTTTTATTTACTAAGATGGGTTATGAATCAAGGTATGTTTATCATGTATATTAATTTTAATATATATATATATATATATATCCATTAATAAATGTGCAATTCTAATTTATTTTCTCCCACGTTAATTTTTATGATTTGAATTTTTTGAATGATATCAATTATTATTGTGATACTTGTGAAGTATTATTAGGAGTGATTTAAAGTTATATCTATATTAATAATATATATTAATTTTATATATTTACTAAATAATTTAGCTAGTAATTCAGCTAAGTATCATTGTAATTTTCTATTAAAAATAGTATTATATTTTATTATATAATATAATATATGATAATATAATTAATATAATATTAAACTAAATTTAAAAAATTATAAGATAAATCATTATGGGTGTGATTATTTTCAAATTATTATACATTTTATAAAGTTAACGTATAAAGCATTTTAGAAATTGTTATATGGTAGATTTTAGCTTAACGTAAATTCATATGATATATAGACAATATTCATTTCACGTAATTCTCTATAGTAGGTCCTATAGAAAGAAATCGCCATCACGGTCATCTAGACGATCCAGTTCTCCATTTCACAGATATAAGTCTGTTAGTATTGAAATCTATGATGCTCTTCGATAAAAAAAAGTCTGTTTAATTTGTAGAAAATCATTAATTCGCAATCTATTTATATTTTCTAGTACTACTAATGTTTTTTCCAATTTTTAGTCTCGACGCTCATCTCGGGAAAGAAAACGATCACGATCGAGGGGTCGCGACAATTCAAGGTCCAGGGAGCGCCGGCGAGGCAGATCTAACGAACGAAAAAGATCGCGATCGAATGAGCGAAAGAGATCTCGCTCAAAGGAACGCAAGAGGTCGCGATCGAGGGATCGTAAAAGGTCGCGGTCGAACGACCGCAACCGTCGACGATCGAGGTCGAGGGGTCGTGATCGACACCGGGATCGAAGATCGAGGTCGCGAGGAAGACGTAGCCGGTCACATTCTAGAGAGCACAATAGAAAGACGCGTGGGAGATCCGAATCACCAAACAATAAAAAGCTAAAAGAGTCGGCAGATGCTGAACGAATTTCTATATCTCCCGATGTGTTAGTAATAAATTGAAGATGGTGAAGTTAAAAATATTTTAAGAATTAAAAGCTTAAAAGCATTAAATATATAGATTTATGCTTTATTATGCGTGCAATGTTAATTCAATATTTACCTACTAGTGACTTTTTGATTTAATTTGTAATTAGACCTATTTTTCTATTCAATTTTCAGAGAAGAACCACCAGAAGATGATAGATTCGATAAGGTTATGTAAAACTCTTCGTTTCGGTCAATTTGAACCACTGCCATGGCATTGATTTATATATATTGTGCACTTACTTATCTATTATTTATCTATTATGCACTTACTTATAACTACTGATTTAAATACAAAATATTATTATGTTACAATACAATAAGTTTGTTAAATATTATACAACTATAAAAAGTATCATTTTTTATTTACTTATACTAAACTATTTAATATGTCAGCTATGTGGTCAATATTATAAAATACCTGGATCAATAAACAAGAATTAAATATTTACTTATACCACTCTTACAGGAGGCTGAACAAAAGAAACTTGAATCTGAGATGAAAGATAGAAGGGACCGCATTGAAAAGTGGAGGCAAGAGCGAAAGGCGAAATTGTTACTGGAAAACAAAGATAGTTAGTTTTGATCATTTCTCTCGACCCGACGTCCTAATTATTCAAATTACTCAACCGTCGAACCACTACTCGCCATTCTCCTTTATTCGAGGTCTAGCCAAGGAAGTTGTAGTTAAGAGCGGCAACGCCGTAAAGAAGTGGAGTCTGGAGGACGAGGACGACGAAGATGATTTAGTAACAGTTGAAAGTTAGTTGATAATAAAAATATGTTTTTGGTGAATTCAACAAAACCCAAACCCTACGATTATATTTATAAATTATAGTTCAATTCTTAACAATAAATTCATAAAATATTATTCATAAGATATTTATCCATCTTTGACGTAAACGATTTCGTTTCGTTTATCACAAAAGTGTTATTTCGCTGTTTCTTCAGCCGACGTTCCGCCGACTGAAACGAACGCTGACCCTTCGGCCGTCGATCCGACGAGCTCTACGGGAGGCGCCGTTAACGCCGATGCCGAAACCATCGAAGAAGCCGAGGAAACCGCGGCAGTCGTAGCGACGGAGGGCAAAGATTCCGAGTCCGAGGAGGAAGAAGAAATCGACCCACTGGACGCATATATGGCTGTTAGTTTCGTCGACGCATTTAGTACATGTCCGTACTCCACTTGAAACTTCAACTGATATAATATGTTCATGTGTTTAATGAATGTACTTGTAGACTCGTGTACAATGTATTACTGCAATAATCTATACAATATCTAGCCGAATACCTTGGAATTCTAGTTTCGTTGTAAATTAGGTTATGCTCATTACAATACTAAGACAATTTCATTTTTACAGGAATTATCAAATGACAAAACAATTAAAGAATTAACAGTAAGTTAAAATATAGATAAAGATAAATTGTGTGAAATTAAAATTACCCTAACAAATTTTCAAATACGGCGCATAAAAGTAATTTTTTTCTCACATTTCTTTGTACTGAATTATTAAATCCTTTGTCCTTTAACTATTTCCGATAAAACCATATTTACACTGCTAGTATCTCATATCTAAATATCTCTGTCTCTCTCCAAAGAAGGCTAGTCCTCTAACCACATAACCCCGCCCGCACAGAAGAATATTTCCTATCCAAACCCTACATAACCCCGCCCGCACACAATAAAAACTCCTATCCAAACCCTACATAACCCCGCCCGCACACAATAAAAACTCCTATCCAAACCCTACATAACCCCGCCCGCAAAGAAGAAAAGCTCCTCCTCAAACACTACATAACCCCGCCCGCACAGAAGAAAAGCTCCTCCTCAAACCCTACATAACCCCAACCGCATAGAATAAAAGCTCCTCCTCTAATCCTACATAACCCCTGCCCGCACACAATAAAAGCTCCTACCCAAACCCTACATAACCCCGCCCGCACAGAAGAAAAGCTCCTCCTCTAACCCTACATAACCCCTACCGCATAGAATAAAAGCTCCCCCTCTAACCCTACATAACCCCGACCGCATACAATAAAAGCTCCTCCTCAAACCCTACATAACCCCGCCCGCCCGCACGCAATAAAAATTCCTACCCAAACCCTACATAACCCCGCCCGCACAGAAGAATATTTCCTATCCAAACCCTACATAACCCCGCCCGCACACAATAAAAACTCCTATCCAAACCCTACATAACCCCGCCCGCACACAATAAAAACTCCTATCCAAACCCTACATAACCCCGCCCGCAAAGAAGAAAAGCTCCTCCTCAAACACTACATAACCCCGCCCGCACAGAAGAAAAGCTCCTCCTCAAACCCTACATAACCCCAACCGCATAGAATAAAAGCTCCTCCTCTAATCCTACATAACCCCTGCCCGCACACAATAAAAGCTCCTACCCAAACCCTACATAACCCCGCCCGCACAGAAGAAAAGCTCCTCCTCTAACCCTACATAACCCCTACCGCATAGAATAAAAGCTCCCCCTCTAACCCTACATAACCCCGACCGCATACAATAAAAGCTCCTCCTCAAACCCTACATAACCCCGCCCGCCCGCACGCAATAAAAATTCCTACCCAAACCCTACATAACCCCGCCCGCACAGAAGAATATTTCCTATCCAAACCCTACATAACCCCGCCCGCACACAATAAAAACTCCTATCCAAACCCTACATAACCCCGCCCGCACACAATAAAAGCTCCTCCTCTAACCCTACATAACCCCACCCGCAAACAATAAAAGCTCCTACCCAAACCCTACATAACCCCACCCGCACACAATAAAAGCTCCTACCCAAACCCTACATAACCCCGCCCGCACACAATAAAAGCTCCTACCTAAACCCTACATAACCCCACCCACACACAATAAAAGCTCCTACCTAAACCCTACATAACCCCGCCCGCACACAATAAAAGCTCCTACCCAAACCCTACATAACCCCGCCCGCACACAATAAAAGCTCCTCCTCTAACCCTACATAACCCCGCCCGCACACAATAAAAGTTCCTACCCAAACCCTACATAACCCCGCCCGCACACAATAAAAGCTCCTCCTCTAACCCTACATAACCCCGCCCGCACACAATAAAAGCTCCTCCTCAAACCCTACATAACCCTGCCCGCACACAATAAAAGCTCCTCCTCTAACCCTACATAACCCCGCCCGCACACAATAAAAGTTCCTACCCAAACCCTACATAACCCCGCCCGCACACAATAAAAGCTCTTCCTCTAACCCTACATAACCCCGCCCGCACACAATAAAAGCTCCTCCTCAAACCCTACATAACCCTGCCCGCACACAATAAAAGCTCCTCCTCTAACCCTACATAACCCCGCCCGCACACAATAAAAGCTCCTCCTCTAACCCTACATAACCCCGCCCGCACACAATAAAAGCTCCTCCTCTAACCCTACATAACCCCGCCCGCACACAATAAAAGATCCTACCCAACCCTACATAACCCCGCCCGCACACAATAAAAGCTCCTACCCAAACCCTACATAACCCCGCCCGCACACAATAAAAGCTCCTACCCAAACCCTACATAACCCCGCCCGCACACAATAAAAGCTCCTACCCAAACCCTACATAACCCCGCCCGCACACAATAAAAGCTCCTCCTCTAACCCTACATAACCCCGCCCGCACACAATAAAAGTTCCTACCCAAACCCTACATAACCCCGCCCGCACACAATAAAAGCTCCTCCTCTAACCCTACATAACCCCGCCCGCACACAATAAAAGCTCCTCCTCAAACCCTACATAACCCTGCCCGCACACAATAAAAGCTCCTCCTCTAACCCTACATAACCCCGCCCGCACACAATAAAAGTTCCTACCCAAACCCTACATAACCCCGCCCGCACACAATAAAAGCTCCTCCTCTAACCCTACATAACCCCGCCCGCACACAATAAAAGCTCCTCCTCAAACCCTACATAACCCTGCCCGCACACAATAAAAGCTCCTCCTCTAACCCTACATAACTCCGCCCGCACACAATAAAAGCTCCTCCTCTAACCCTACATAACCCCGCCCGCACACAATAAAAGCTCCTCCTCTAACCCTACATAACCCCGCCCGCACACAATAAAAGATCCTACCCAACCCTACATAACCCCGCCCGCACACAATAAAAGCTCCTACCCAAACCCTACATAACCCCGCCCGCACACAATAAAAGCTCCTACCCTAACCCTACATAACCCCGCCCGCACACAATAAAAGCTCCTACCCAAACCCTACATAACCCCGCCCGCACACAATAAAAGCTCCTATCCAAACCCTACATAACCCCGCCCGCACAGAAGAAAAGCTCCTCCTCTAACCCTACATAACCCCGCCCGCACAGAAGAAAAGCTCCTCCTCTAACCCTACATAACCCCGCCCGCACAGAAGAAAAGCTCCTCTTCAAACCCTACATAACCCCACCCGCACACAATAAAAGCTCCTCCTCAAACCCTACATAACCCCACCCGCACGCAATAAATGCTCCTCTAACCCTACATAACCCCGCCTGCACACAATAAAAGCTCCTCCTCTAACCCTACATAACACCACCTGAACACAATAAAAGCTCCTCCTCTAACCCTACATAACCCCGCCTGCACACAATAAAAGCTCCTCCTCTAACCCTACATAACCCCGCCCGCACAGAAGAAAAGCTCCTCTTCAAACCCTACATAACCCCACCCGCACACAATAAAAGCTCCTCCTCAAACCCTACATAACCCCACCCGCACGCAATAAATGCTCCTCTAACCCTACATAACACCACCTGAACACAATAAAAGCTCCTCCTCTAACCCTACATAACCCCGCCCGAACACAATAAAAGCTCCTCCTCTAACCCTACATAACCCCGCCCGCACAGAAGAAAAGCTCCTCCTCTAACCCTACATAACCCCACCCGCACACAATAAAAGCTCCTATCCAAACCCTACATAACCCCACCCGCACAGAAGAAAAGCTCCTCTAACCCTACATAACCCCGCACGCACACAATAAAAGCTCCTCCTCTAACCCTACATAACCCCGCCCGCACAGAAGAAAAGCTCCTCCTCTAACCCTACATAACCCCACCCGCACACAATAAAAGCTCCTATCCAAACCCTACATAACCCCACCCGCACAGAAGAAAAGCTCCTCTAACCCTACATAACCCCGCACGCACACAATAAAAGCTCCTACCTAAACCCTACATAACCCCACCTGAACAGAAGAAAAGCTCTACCAGCACCTCGAAGAAAACGACTACGGTAATGAAGAGCGGGGTGAAGTCGAAACGTAAGCAGAAGGGCGAGCTGATGCTCTCCAACAACGACGCAATGGAGTACTCGTCAGAAGAGGAGGGCAACGCCGAATTCGACGAGGCTTTGGCCCGACTCACGAAGAAGAAGAAAGACTTTGTGCAAGTCGACCATGATCGTATCTACTACAAAACATTCCGCAAACAATTCTACATCGAGGTCCCAGAGATTGCTAAACTCACCGACACCGGTAGGTAGGGGGTAGGTAGGGTTCACCGTAGAGGTCGGTAGGGTTCGCTGTAGGGGGTAGGTAGGGTTCGCTGTAGGCGTCGGTAGGGGTAGGTAGGGTTCGCTGTAGGGGTCGGTAGGGTTCGCTGTAGAGGTAGGTAGGGTTCGCTGTAGGAGTTGGTAGGGTTCGCCGTAGAGGTCGGTAGGGTTCGCTGTAGGAGTTGGTAGGGGTCGGTAGGGTTCGCTGTAGGAGTTGGTAGGGGTCGGTAGGGTTCGCTGTAGGAGTTGGTAGGGTTCGCCGTAGATGTCGGTAGGGTTTAAGCGTGGTCTACGATAACCAGCGTATGTGTTTACGTTAATGGCATATACTTTGTATCGGTTGTTTTAGTGAAAGTAATTGGAAAATAAATTAAGGGAAGAAACATTTTACGTCGAAATAAATTTATTTGAAAATTCCTAAATTAGTTTAATTTATTTTCATTTTAATCTAAATATCCGATGAAGTAACTGGTAGTGTCTGTTATGTGTTGCTATTGTGTACAGTAGAGGTAGATTGCAGGTTGTGAGTATGAGGTAATGTGTACTAACTTTAGTAACTTTCGTATGGTGCTATTCCCTCTCCCTAACCTCACCTTACTCTCTCCGTAACCTCTCCTTAACCACTCCGTAACCTCTCTGTAACCTCTCCTTAACCTCTTTAACCTTTCCGTAACCACTCCTTAACCTCTCCTTAACCACTCCGTAACCTCTCTGTAACCTCTCCTTAACCTCTCCGTAACCACTCATTAACCTCTCCGTAACCTCTCCGTATCCACTCCGTAACCACTCCGTAACCTCTCCGTATCCACTCCTTAACCACTCCTTAACCTCTCCTTCTCTACGTCTTACACGACTCCGTTGACATTTTCAGAGGTCGAGAGCATGCGCATTGATTTGGAAGGTATCAAGGTGCGAGGCAAGGGCTGTCCGAAGCCGATTCGCACGTGGGCACACTGCGGGGTCAACGGTAAGGTGATGGCGGCCTTGAAACGAGCAAAGTTCACGACCCCTACACCGATCCAATCGCAGGCCATCCCGACCATCATGTCGGGCAGGGACGTCATCGGCATAGCAAAAACTGGCAGCGGTTAGTCTATGGGGGTAGTGGTTAGCCTATGGGGGTAGTGTTTAGCCTATGGGGATAGTGGTTAGTCTATGGGGGTAGTGGTTAGCCTATGGGGGTAGTGGTTAGCCTATGGGGGTAGTGGTTAGCCTATAGGGATAGTGGTTAGCCTATGGGGTAGTGTTTAGCCTATGGGGGTAGTGGTTAACCTATGGGGGTAGTGTTTAGCCTATAGGGGTAGTGGTTAGCCTATGGGGGTAGTGGTTAGCCTATGGGGGTAGTGTTTAGCCTATAGGGGTAGTGGTTAGCCTATGGGGTAGTGTTTAGCCTATGGGGGTAGTGGTTAACCTATGGGGGTAGTGTTTAGCCTATAGGGGTAGTGGTTAGCCTATGGGGTAGTGTTTAGCCTATGGGGGTAGTGGTTAACCTATGGGGGTAGTGGTTAGCCTATGGGGGTAGTGGTTAGCCTATGGGGGTAGTGTTTAGCCTATAGGGGTAGTGGTTAGCCTATGGGGTAGTGTTTAGCCTATAGGGGTAGTGGTTAGCCTATGGGGTAGTGTTTAGCCTATCGGGGTAGTGGTTAGCCTATGGGGGTAGTGTTTAGCCTATGGGGGTAGTGTTTAGCCTATAGGGGTAGTGGTTAGCCTATGGGGTAGTGTTTAGCCTATGGGGGTAGTGGTTAACCTATGGGGTAGTGTTTAGCCTATGGGGGTAGTGGTTAGCCTATGGGGGTAGTGGTTAGCCTATGGGGGTAGTGGTTAGCCTATGGGGGTAGTGGTTAGCCTATGGGGGTAGTGTTTAGCCTATAGGGGTAGTGGTTAGCCTATGGGGTAGTGTTTAGCCTATGGGGGTAGTGGTTAGCCTATAGGGATAGTGGTTAGCCTATAGGGGTAGTGGTTAGCCTATGGGGATAGTGGTTAGCCTATGGGGATAGTGGTTAGCCTATGGGGATAGTGTTTAGCCTATGGGGATAGTGGTTAGCCTATAGGGGTAGTGGTTAGCCTATGGGGGTAGTGGTTAACCTATGGGGTAGTGTTTATGATATATTTTTTATAAAATTCACACTGAATTTACATGACTGGTCTACATTTTATACCTCATTTACATTAAAAATTATGTGTAATCGTCAGATACCAACACATATAGACATTTTATAGCAATATATATATATTATATATATATGATAATGATCTTGAACAAAAAGATGCAAAAATGCAGACAATTAAAAAATATATTGAAATATAAAATCCTGCATCAATCCCAACACTAGCATTGAAATCAATAGCTTTATAAATACTTGTATCAAAAGTGTAATATATGTTTATGAATACATCTTAATTAATAAGTACTCATTAACTTAATAATCCAATTACTATTTATTCTAGTTTTAACATAAATAATTTATAATTGATATTTTTAAATTCTAAAATTTCTTATACAAATTTTAACAATTTTAATATTCAAAAATTAATAAATTATCAATACTAGTTCTATATTCAAATATACTTATTTTTAATATTAACTATATTCAATAATAGTTAATATTTTGTATTTAATACATTTTGTATTTAATGATTTAATCATTTTTGCTTTTTTTCTCTTTATTACATAGAGTTTATTTTAATCATATGTAATATTTTCATATGTATATAAAAAAATAATTAACAAATAAAGTAATATTATTAATCAATGATTACAGTTACATTTTTCAATGTCACTTTATAAAATATAAATATAATTTGTTTTTATTAAATTATAAATTATTTCTTTTTATTTAATTATATATTATTTATATTGAATATGTTGAATATAGAATATATAAAACTTTTTTGGGGTATAATTAATATTTGTTACAATGTTAATGGTCAATGTCAAGTGTAAGTTATAAGTGTACAGGATTAGTGGCTAAAGTACGTAGTTAATGGTTTGTGTACGCTGTACAAGATTAGTATTAACGTACATAGTTAGTGATATTGATTGACATCTATCTCATTTCTACGCCAACCCATGGATGTTCTATATTAATACGTTGTTGACCTTCGCGGCTCAGGCAAAACTTTGGCGTTCATCCTTCCAATGCTGCGACACGTTATGGACCAACCTCAACTCGAGGAAGGAGATGGATTTATAGGTTACGCGCGAATTCATCTAGTTTAAAACTACGTTCTCTATCTATGAATTTAAAACGAGACATTTGAGATCGCTTGGAGAATTATCCCTGATATCCTTTGCGATGAATATTTCATTACTTCACGATATGATTATATAATATATAGTAATTTAATTATAGCCATTATCCTGACTCCTACGAGAGAACTGGCTCTACAGATCACCAAAGATGCTAAGAAATTCACAAGGTCTTTGGGCATAACGATCACTTGTGTGTACGGAGGTTATTGCCGAATTCAATTTCGTTTAAGTAATAATATCAGATGAAATAGAGTTAAAAATATCTTTTTGTAAAATAAAATATACTTCTGAACCAAATTAGATTATATTGCAATTAAATTAGATTATATTGCAATTCAATTTGATTATATTTCAATTAAATTAGATTATATTGCAATTAAATTAAATTAGATGGCAATTAAATTAGATTATATTGCAATTCAATTTGATTATATTGCAATTCAATTAGATTATATTGCAATTCAATTAGATTATATTGCTATTAAATTAGATTATATTGCAATTCAATTAAATTATATTGCAATTCAATTAGATTATATTGCAATTAAATTAGATTATATTGCAATTCAATTAAATTATATTGCAATTAAATTTGATTATATTGCAATTCAATTAAATTATATTGCTATTAAATTAGATTATATTGCAATTAAACTAGATTACATGGCAAGGTAGATAATAAGTAAACTAATTTAATTTAATTAGTAGATATAAACAATTATCTTCTATTATAACAATAACTTGATATTAAAGTTATATATCAAGTTATATTTTCAAATTGGAATAATTTACCTTAAATTTAATAAGAACTCTTGCCCAATTGTTAATTCTTATCCCACTCCTACTTCTTTACCTATCTCATACCACTGCGGCTGCCCTTACACCCCGCGGCTACCCCTTACACCCCGCGGCTACGCCTTACACCCCGCGGCTACCCCTTACACCCCGCGGCTACCCCTTACACCCCGCGACTACCCCTTACACCCCGCGACTACCCCTTACACCCCGCGACTACCCCTTACACCCCGCGGCTACCCCTTACACCCCGTGGCTACCCCTTACACGCCGCGGCTACCCCTTACACGCCGCGGCTACCCCTTACACCCCGCGGCTACCCCTTACACCCCGCGGCTACCCCTTACACACCGCGGCTACCCCTTACACCCCGCGGCTACCCCTTACACCCCGCGGCTACCCCTTACACCCCGCGGCTACCCCTTCCACCCCGCGGCTACCCCTTCCACCCCGCGGCTACCCCTTGCACCCCGCGGCTACCCCTTGCACCCCGCGGCTACCCCTTACACCCCGCGGCTACCCCTTACACGCCGCGGCTACCCCTTACACCCCGCGGCTACCCCTTACACACCGCGGCTACCCCTTACACACCGCGGCTACCCCTTACACCCCGCGGCTACCCCTTACACCCCGCGGCTACCCCTTCCACGCCGCGACTACCCCTTCCACCCCGCGGCTACCCCTTACACCCCGTGGCTACCCCTTACACCCCCGGAACACACTTCCACCCCGCGGCTACCCCTTACACCCCCGGGATCACACTCCCTCCAGGCACCGGCATCTCCGACCAGATCGCCGAACTGAAAGCCGGCACCGAGATCATCGTCTGCACTCCGGGACGCATGATTGACATGTTGGCCGCTAATAGTGGCCGCGTTACCAACCTGCGTCGTTGCTCTTACGTGGTCCTCGACGAAGCCGACCGGATGTTCGACATGGGCTTCGAGCCGCAGGTCATGAAGATTCTGAACAACGTACGACCCGATCGACAGACCGTGATGTTCAGCGCTACGTTCCCTCGGCAGATGGAGGCGTTGGCTCGCAGGTAGGTACTAGTTAAAGACGCCGCTGTCAACCCAACAAATAGCCCCGCGACTAGCCCAATTCCACTAACCCTACTACTAATCCCACTACTAATCCCACTACTAGTCCCACCACTAACCCTACTACTAATCCCACTACTAATCCCACCACTAGTCCCACCACTAGTCCCACCACTAGTCCCACCACTAACCCTACTACTGACCCCATCGTTAGTCCCACCTCAGGCCCCACTACAAACCCCGCCACTAGCCCCACCCCTAATCCCACTATTAGTACCATTACTGACCCCATCGTTAGTCCCACCTCAGGCCCCACAACTAACCCCACCACTAACCCACTACTGACCCCATCGTTAGTCCCACCTCAGGCCCCACAACTAGCCCCACTACTAACCCATTACTGACCCCATCGTTAGTCCCACCTCAGGCCCCACAACTAACCCCACCACTAACCCATTACTGACCCCATCGTTAGTCCCACCTCAGGCCCCACAACTAACCCCACCACTAACCCATTACTGACCCCATCGTTAGTCCCACCTCAGGCTCCACAACTAACCCGGCCACTAGCCCCACCACTAACCCACTACTGACCCCATCGTTAGTCCCACCTCAGGCTCCACAACTAACCCGGCCACTAGCCCCACCACTAACCCACTACTGACCCCATTGTTAGTCCCACCTCAGGCTCCACAACTAACCCGGCCACTAGCCCCACCACTAACCCACTACTGACCCCATCGTTAGTCCCACCTCAGGCTCCACCACTAACCCGGCCACTAGCCCCACCACTAACCCACTACAAGCTGTAAATATCTATTTATTAAGACTACATAATTATATTTCCTTTTAAAAAATGCATTCATTTACTAAAGAACCGATTTAATGAAATTCTTGATTTGTTTACAGAATCCTAGACAAACCAATAGAAATACAGGTCGGGGGTCGAAGTGTGGTTTGCTCCGACGTCATTCAGAAGGTTCTAATCATCGACGAGGAGAACAAACTCTTCAAACTGCTCGAACTTTTGGGAGAGTTTCAGGCAAAGGGAAGTTGCATCATATTTGTTGACAAGCAGGTTAGTAAAGTTACTGCCCTGGATTGCGACGTTCTCCTCTTGCTCCGCCCTCCTCTCTACCACCTTACCCCGCCGCCCTAGAGGCCCACGCACCCCCCTCTACCACCTTACCCCGCCACACTACAGGCCCTCGCCCTCCTCTCTACCACCTTACCCCACTCCCCCACTCCTTCCTTCCCCTCACACCACCCTAGAGGCCCATGCACCCCCCTCTACCACCTTACCCCGCCGCCCTTCATACTCTATACCCCGCACCCCCACTCTACTAGAGCCCCCCCCCCCTCCCCCTCCCTCCCAGGAGAATGCCGATGAAGTAATGAAAGAGCTATTACATCACCAGTACTCCTGTATGTCACTTCACGGAGGACTTGATCAGTATGACAGAGACAGCACCATCTCCGACTTCAAAAAGGGCAACATCGACCTTTTGGTTGCGACGTCCGTCTGCGCTCGGGGCCTCGACGTACGTCGGCTCTCCCTGGTGGTGAACTACGACTGCCCGAATCACTACGAAGACTATGTGCATCGCTGCGGGTTAACCTCTAGATGACCCCGCAATGACCCCGCAACGACCTTTAGAATTTAGATTCATTTTTAATATCGTCGTAATAAATTTAATAATTGTAATAATTGTAATAAATCTTAATAAGGCAAAGAGATGCATTGTATATTAATATTTATATTTATATTACTATTAATATTTATGCGCATACAAATATAATTATAATAGAAATGTAAATTTATTGCAAAATGATTACTTACTTAATTTGATTCCTGTTATTAGATGTGTGTTAAAATGTAATTATATTCCTAAATTACTCCTATATACTTCTAAGTATGTTTCATTACTCCACTCTATTCCTATATACTCCTTATTACCCCTTTTCACTACCACATTTATGGCATCTCATCAATTCATCTTTATAAAATGTAACAATTTTATTAACATGTCAAAAGTTTTTTTTTTTAAACTAAAAATATGTCATTTTAAAAAAATGAAATATTTTTCTTAAAGATAAAAGTTTGAAATATTTTATTACATTTTACTCATTTACTACAAAATTCTTACAAATTATAATTTGTTATCGAATTTATAGATTATTACTTATTTCTCATGCAATGTTATAATTAACTTTATATATTGTCTGGTATATTGTCTTTATATTAATTTATATATTGCTTATCACAAATCTTAAGCACACAATGTTTTTTGTGTTTACAGCATCACTTCTTATATATAGTCATGTGCATTTATTAATGATTATATAAATGTTATAAAATTGAATGATTTATAAATATACTATCTGTATATTAAATATTAAAAATTATTTTACGATAATAATGTAATAACGCAATCAATGTATAAAAATGAATGATACATCGATGAAAAACTATTTTAAATATTAATTGTTAGACCCAATATTATCTATGACCGGTATTTCACATTATATGCACCAACTTCTACAGACGGACTGGACGTGCCGGCAATAAAGGTCATGCATATACTTTCGTCACAACCAATCAGGTAAAAAAATTAGGAAATATTAGGAAATAATGAAATAATGCATTCGATTATTTTGAATATCCAATTATTATTTTATTACATGCGATAATCTTAACATACAAAAATATCACGTTATTAGATTTGAATACGTGTTTTTCGTGTAGACTCTATTAAACCCATATATGGTCGTATAATCTCTTTAATAATAAGATAGTAAATATAAGTCAATATAATAAGATTGTAAATTTAAAAAAAATTATCTTGGAAATTATTTGATTTATTATAAAAAAAATGGCCATTTATTATTTTCTATAAAAAATCAGCAATTTTAATAAAATAACTCTTTAATTTTATGTTTTATGAGATTTTTAATAAATTATTTAGTTTTTAAAGCTTCTTAATTCATTTGATTTTGATTGAGAATCTGTTAATAATTCTATTTATTTCAATATTTGAATTTATTTATTTAAGATTCCCAATATTTAAGATTCCCAATACATTATTTTAATATCAACTTAAAACTCACTTTAGCTTACTATCGAAATAAAATATTATGTATACAAAATAGTAATACAAAATAACTAAATACAATTTCTAGTAGATTATTGAAAACAAACTTAGATTATTTACACTTTCTATAATTCGAATAAATAATATAGCCATCGATTGACCGATATTTTGATCATAACGTAATCGCGTCGCTGACCATTGCAGTTCCGTTACGCCGGTGACATCATAAAAGCTCTCGAGTTATCCGGAGCCGAGAAATGCGAACCACTCCAACAGCTCTGGGACAACTACGTCACCCAGGCCGCCAGCGAAGGCAAGATTGTGAAACTGCGATCCGGCGGCGGTTTCAAAGGCAAGGGCTTCAAGTTCGACGACTCCGAAGCGGCCAGCATCTCCGAAAAGAAGAAGGCGCAGATGGCTTCGATGGGCTTCGACGACGACGACGACGTCGACATCTCGGCGGCGGCGCCTTCGACCGCCGCCGGCACCGAAATCAACGGACAGAACATCGACAAGCACATCGAGGACATGTTCTCGAGCGTTAAACGCGTTCACGACGTCTCCGGCGGATCGTCCGGCGGTTCGGGAGGTTTTGGTTCCGGCGCCGCCGGCTCCAAGAAGCTGGAAGTGGCGCGCATGCTAGCCGCCAAACTCAGCGTATCCACGGCGCCTCCGCCGACCTCGCTCATCGACCCCAACGACATCAACCAGGCGACGGCGGCGGCGGTGTTTTCGCATCGCATCGCCATGCCGACGCTGACGAACCAATCGAAATCGATCGCCGAGCAGATGGCGATGAAGATTCACGCGAAACTTGGCTACAGTCGGCCGGAGACGGACGAATCGCAAGAAGCCGCCGGCGAAGACTCTGCAATTAGCCTCGACATCACGGCGATGAAACGTTACGAGGAGGAACTCGAAATCAACGACTTCCCTCAGACTGCTCGTTGGAAAGTCACATCAAAGGTTGGTACCGCTACTTCTGCTACTGCTGCTACTTTTGCTACTGCTGCTGCTGCTGCTGCTACTGCTACTGCTGCTACTACTGCTACTACTACTACTACTACTGATACTGCTGCTGCTACTGCTACTACTACTACTACTACTACTGCTACTGCTGCTGCTACTGCTACTGCTACTGCTACTGCTACTGCTACTGCTACTGTTGCTACTGTTGCTGCTGCTACTGCTGCTGCTGCTGCTGCTGCTACTGCTGCTACTGCTTCTACTACTGCTACTGCTACTGCTACTGCTGATACTGCTGCTGCTACTGCTACTACTACTACTACTACTACTACTGCTACTGCTGCTGCAGCTACTGATACTACTACTGCTACTGCTGATACTGCTGCTGCTACTGCTACTACTACTACTACTACTACTACTACTACTACTACTACTACTACTGCTACTGCTGCTACTGCTACTACTGCTACTACTGCTACTGCTACTGCTACTGCTACTGCTACTGCTACTGCTACTGCTACTGCTACTGCTACTGCTACTGCTACTGCTGCTACTGCTTCTACTACTACTACTGCTACTACTGCTGCTACTACTACTGCTACTACTGCTGCTACTACTGCTGCTACTGCTGCTACTGCTGCTACTGCTGCTACTGCTGCTACTGCTGCTACTGCTGCTACTGCTGCTACTGCTGCTACTGCTGCTACTGCTGCTACTGCTGCTACTGCTGCTACTACTTTACTACTACTGCTACTACTGCTACTGCTACTGCTACTTCTACGGCTACTGCTGCTACTGCTTCTACTACTACTACTGCTGCTACTACTGCTACTACTACTACTACTGCTACTACTGCTGCTACTACTGCTGCTACTGCTGCTACTGCTGCTACTGCTGCTACTGCTGCTACTGCTGCTACTGCTACTACTGCTACTACTGCTATTACTGCTACTGCTATTGCTACTGCTACTTCTACTGCTACTGCTGCTACTGCTTCTACTACTACTACTGCTACTACTGCTGCTACTACTACTGCTACTACTGCTGCTACTACTGCTGCTACTGCTGCTACTGCTGCTACTGCTGCTACTGCTGCTACTGCTGCTACTGCTGCTACTGCTGCTACTGCTGCTACTGCTGCTACTGCTGCTACTGCTGCTACTGCTGCTACTGCTGCTACTGCTGCTACTGCTGCTACTGCTGCTACTGCTGCTACTGCTGCTACTGCTGCTACTGCTGCTACTGCTGCTACTGCTGCTACTGCTGCTACTGCTGCTACTGCTGCTACTGCTGCTACTGCTGCTACTGCTGCTACTGCTACTACTGCTATTACTGCTACTGCTACTGCTACTGCTACTGCTGTCACTTCTACTGCTGCTACTACTACTACTACTGCTATTACTGCTGCTGCTACTACTACTACTACTGCTATTACTGCTGCTGCTACTGCTACTGCTGCTACTACTGCTAATACTACTGCTACTACTGCTGCTACTGCCGCTGCTACTACTACTAATACTACTACTACTACCATCTATTTGGATATTAATCTATGGCATTATCGATGTTGTTGATTGATAACTTTACATTGCGTTCATAATTGTTTAGTTAACTTTCTGTTTTCAGGAAGCCTTGGCTCAGATTAGTGAATTCTCTGAAGCTGGAATAACTGTGAGAGGTGTTTACGTCTTGCCTAATAAAGAGCCAAAGGATGGTTAGTTTTCTCTATTAAACACCTTTCAAGTCACTATCTCAACAGCTCCTTGCCAATACCAAGCTCTTTACCAACACCAACCTCTCTACCAATACCAACTTCTCTACCTACACCAACCTCTCTACCAACACCAACCTCTCTACCACCACCAACCTCTCTACCACCACCCACCTCTCTACCAATACCAACTTCTCTACCAACACCAACCTCTCTACCACCACCAACCTCTCTACCAATACCAACTTCTCTACCTACACCAACCTTTCTACCAACACCAACTTCTCTACCACTACCAACTTCTCTACCTACACCAACCTTTCTACCAATACCAACTTCTCTACCAACACCAACCTCTCTACCACCACCAACCTCTCTACCAATACCAACCTCTCTACCAACACCAATCCATTTCACTCTACAGGAGAGAGAAGACTTTACCTTGCAATTGAAGCGATCAATGAACTTGCGATTTCAAAAGCTAAAGCGGAAATTACACGACTAATAAAAGATGAATTAATCAGATTGGTTTGTATCTCGTTCTATAGTGAGTGTAGAGTTAGAACAGAAACGCTAATTTATAGATATATAATAGTGTTTAATGTTTTTTGGATGCTTTCTCTAAATACTCGTTAACCAAATACAAATCCACGCAGGCCACGACTTACCAACCCGTCAACAAAGCTCGCTACAAAGTTGTTTAACTTTCAATATTTGGTAGTTACAAATGTTTCCAAAATATTTATGTGTTCAATTCCACATAATTATCAAATTTAATTTAATTTCGTGTAAATTAATAATAAATTATTATTTAATAATAAGAAATAATTGTTAATGAATCTAATAATTGTCCAATATTAACAAATATTTTCTATGCTCTTGGTTAATGAATTACTTATTAATCTCTAAAAATGAAGAATAGAGATGAAAATTTAGGATTGTCTAGATATCATTTATCAAAGCTATGTATAATTTTCCTATAATTAAATACAAATAAAATTTCTATTGAAATAAACATGAACATATTATTTTATTATTATATTTCCAATTATTAATATATGCTTATATACTTTTATAAATTATATTAGTTATAATTTAGGATAGTTACTATATTTAAAATATGAATTATATGATTGAAACATGATATTTTCTGGGGTGATCTGCTGGGTTTTGAGAACATTAGTTATTTAGCAGGATTTACATATTTGTAAATTAATTTACTAAATTGAGAAGTTATGATATTAAACTTATATTATTTACTGAATATTATTTAGTATTGCTTCATGAAATTTATGGGTAGCAAGATGAAGAAATTGTTAGAAAATTTATAATATTGGCAATGATCTCTTAATTTATTTTGTGGATAATTTCATAAACTTAAATGTGTTGAAGATTTTTGTATATAATCTTATTATTTCATATTTACTGTAAATTATTGTAATTTAATTTAATCAAACAAAATTGTAATTTACCATTTGTAAAAAAGTATTCCACCAGACATTTTTAGCAAACTTGTACAATATTAATATATCAATATAGTGAAATCTATATTATACATAAATCGACAATATATAATTTGTTGGTATATATTTAATAATACATGTAATTACATTTTTTTTAATTAATATTGTATAATTTAATTTACTCAATTTTTAACAATACAATGCCTGACTTACAACTATATTGTAATGTATAGTTATGTATACATAATCACTTTATCTTAAATGAAAAACATTGTTATTGGTAACTTACCATGCAATAATTTTAAATAGATATGATGATTGTAAATGTATTATAATATAGTTAATATTGAATATAGAATATATAAATATATTAATAGCATTTTGATAATTATTTTTCCATATCCACTATTTCAATAATAATTTCCCTGAAAGCGAGTTGCCATCTACAGAATGTTGTTTATAATAATGTTCAGTTATATTAAGTTCAATCATTCCTCTACGTATATTGAATATATATATATATTGAAATTACATATATATATAAATGAAATATAATCATGATAGTACTGCCACTACATTTCTATTATCGCTATGCTCGAGTCTATCAATAACGAATGCTATTGTATAGGTCTGGCATTGCATATATGCCCAGGTCTAACGAGTTAACTCGAGTCGTCGTAGTACGGGGTTTGTTTATTCGGCTCGACTACCTTTTGTACAGAGCGCGCTTGGCCGTTACGTCGTTATAGCCCAACCCCTGGTAGCCGAGTAGGTCGAGGATGTTCAACTAGATCGACATTGCCGACGGTCCGTCAAACTCATGCTCCGGGTCCAGAGAAAAGCGGATCGTATGCGTCAACTTTCGATGCAGATTGTATTAAAACACTTTATTACACTTTTAATAGTATTTTTAAGGCAATTGTCTTAGGAAAATCGATATATATATATTTACCAACATTCCCTATGGGGATAGAATCGTAAATTTTTTATACGACTGTAAGCTTGTAGTGTAAATAGTATTTAAAGATAATTGTCTTAGGAAAATCGATATATAGTTACCAATATTCCCTATAGGGACCGAATCGTAAATTCGTATATGACAGTAGACAGTAGAAAATAGGCTGGTAGTGTAATTTCTATGTAAAGAATATCGCAAATAAATACACGACTGCAATAAATTCCAAGGATTTTACATACTCGACCAATTTGAGACAACATATTTGTATCGCCCATATATGAATTTAGTTGGTGAAAGTCACTAGTGAGTATCGTAATTGACGCATACGTTAATGCAAAGAAAATAATTATATTTAGAATGATTATTTGTTGAATTTAAATCAAAGAGTCTTAAATTAGTAAATTAGTACATTATTAAATTAGTACATTATTAAATTAGTACATTATTAAATTAGTACGTTATTAAATTAGTACATTAGTACATTATTAAATTAGTACATTAGTAAATTATAACTATAATAATCTTTAGTAATCTAATAGTAAATATATAATATAATGTTCGGAGTAAGTTCCATATAATAAACTATCAACATACGACTTCGTTTTATAAGTTTATTAATATATGTATAATGTAATATGTATAATATATCCACGGCATTATACTAATTAATACTAATTAATGTACATTATATAATTACGGATAATAATATTCCAATTGAATATATGTTTTACAACGGTAGAAAATTATTAAATAGAAATTAATAAGTGAATTCATTGTGAATTCTACGCATTTGATATATATATATATTGTATATGAATATATGCACAATATCAATATTCGGTCTTATTCATCGAAGTAATAATACTTACAATAATCTCATTTATATAGCAAAGATTTCTACAGTACATTGTATACTTATTAATTACAAGGCTAATTAAAATATGTGAAGTATTATTTAGAAGATATAATACATACTAAACATATATATGTTTAGTGTTTGTCATATGTACAACACATGCTAATATAACTATTACAGCTTATACTACATCTGAAATATTGATAATTTAATATATTTAAACACTTAAAATTAGTTTTCAATATTCAATTAACTCTATATATGCAATTTATTAACATAATGAAATCTCTATCGTAATATCCACACACTGTAATACTTATTAAACTTCATTTACTTAATTTAATAAAAGAATTATGTATAGCTAAATCAATATTCTATTGTACATATGTTTATATATAGGTCATAAGTAATATTGTATCTATAGACAATAATATAGACCTCTTCATCATATCCAATACAAAAAATTGTAAAGTATGATTTAAAATTTAATAAATCATATATATATATATATAAATGTGTATATAGTATAAAAAATAGTATATGATAATGTGTAATAATAGAAATCTAAAAAGAAACACCTCGAAAAGTCCTATCAAAGATCAAAACAGTAACTTCTCAAAACTACGAAATAAATCAGAAAGTAAAGCATCCAATAGAAGAATAATCAATATATTATTGGATGCATTCGAATTTGAATTATGTGCTAATTTTCCTAGGAAATTTTAACTCTCTTTACAATATACAACTATCCTTATATAATATATATACAAGATGCAAAGTATGGATATGTTGACAACAAAATAATTCTATATTTAGATATATTTAGTTTAGTATAATGTATAATATAGTCCATCTCATCGAATACTATTGTAGCATCTAAAATATAAGTGATATTATCAACGCACAATAAGAAATATGGCTTAAGATAACAATCAGATATGAAATCATGTTTGTGAATACTATTAAGTAGATATGACGAGAACACAGTATATTCTGTACCTCGTATTAACATTATCGCGGGTATGCGGTTTGACATCAGCTTATCGCATACATTGAAGTCAATGATGCAGTGGAACATTTCCTGCAACTAGTGATATTTGTACAGGCGAAACCATTACTGAAATAACTTTGAAACCAGACGAATTGCTATATTTGTCACTTGACAGGGTTTCGTATTTGGAAACCAATTTTGATTCGTATTTGGATTTAGATTTATATCGGAACAACATCACTAGGAGGACAACATTGTAATCAAATACCAATTGCTAATAATTAATCGCAAGTTTCTTAACGTTTTAGATGGAACATCATATTTCCTGGAATGTTTCCCTGGTCGCAAGTATTTGGAGAGATATCTGCTTCGTATCCAGAGATTGGCATCAGATCTTGTAACTTTATGCGTAATGGACATATGCGTGGCTGAGAGATAATAATTAAAAGCAATATATTGTAGTTAGGTACAGTTGTTCATGATATAATATCTGTAAGATATTTCCTAACAATTTTAGCAATCATGCTTTTTGAATTTAATTGTAGAACAGTTTTAGAGATTGACTATTCATCAGCTTCTTAAGGATTTTTACAATTTACAAAATACCATGGTGTAAATATTGCAATATTTCGGGTGGCATAAAAGGAAGAAAATAAATCATGCCAGAGTCAAGGTAACAGTTAGCATCTAAATACATTTTCTGCCAAGGTGGTAGTACTGAGTTATCTATCGTGTCTAGTAAGTTATTAATTACCAGGTATATTAATTCAACACCAATTAATATCCAATATATATATAAATATCAGATTCTTCTAGGTTTATCAAATTTATTAATCTATTGCTCATATTGTAATAACGGTTTTATTATTTTCCTTGTGATGTACGTAGAACATTTTAGAAGGTTACAATTGAAATCAATGTCATCAAATACTTTGTACGAGCTAATAAATATTGTTCATTTCAAGAATACATTTTGTAATAATAGCTGAGTCATTATTACAAGAGATTGTAGATGCGTTCGCCCCATAACATATCATTCTTGTGATTGCACTACTGAACGTAGCTTAGGTACTGATGCAATGTTGAAAATGATAGATCAGCATATTTTGTGTCTTATGCCGCAGTTAGATTTGGCGATAATTTATCTTATTCAGACATCGATCGCGTGTAAAATGTCTTGCGAAGTATAATTCAAATGAGTAGATTTAATTAGGGAAGTAGAGCGTCGAAAGCGTTATTAGGAGCTATCAAAACTATACATAAATGAAGATTTATCTTTGTAACTTCTTGAATAAAAGTTACAATATTGTATATCAGAAACTGTTTTATTATGGTTATACATTTCCGAATGTTTTATTATATTATATTTTAAATATTAATTAGTTGTATAAGTTATATATAGGAAATATAGAAGAGTATGTTTGGAAACCTAACCTACTCAACTATCTAGATAGTACTTGACTATATGGAATATAAAATACATAAAATAATCATGTATCAAAATAATATAATATATAAAAATAACAATAAAGTTGACTACTTTCTGTCTACCAGGCAGTTTCTGGGATATTGATAAATATCGATATAAAAACTAGTTCAAACAAAATATTAAATTAGTATTTTAAAATTTATATTTACTATAATATTTACTATAAAATTTATATTTACTATAATATTTTTTATAATTATCAAAATTTATAATATTTGATTTGTTTAAGAATTATTTTATTAATATAAAGAGAATAGATTATATCATACAATGTATACAATGTATACTGTTTTCCATCATTCTTTTTTATGGGAGCAAATGTCCCCCTTCCCACTAGTACCCGAGTCCCTAAATATCAGGCAATAATCATATTTGCTATGACATATCCAATTATTAGCCATTACAATAACTACTATTTTTTTATAATATATATCTATATAGTTTATACGTTGAAAATATATGTAATAACATATAATACATATCGTAATTAAACTCTTAGGAAAATAATCACCCCAAGATATAATATAACAATGGGACTATAATATATGAGACTATACAATGAGTCTATAATATCATTCTCGAATAACCTAATATTTACAAAAACACGAAATCATCTAAAAGAGCGTTATCTTCTTCTCACCCACCCCACCCTACCATAGAAATCACAAATTTATATAGTTACTGTAAGTTAATATTATAAAATATAATAACATATTCTGTAATCCAAGGATACAGTTAAACTTGAAACTAATATAATATATAATAATGTATGAATAATCTATAATTAATTTGTATTATTGCGTATATGAAAATGCTTGTTTTCGTGATGCGACACCAATCGAATAATATATATATTAATCCTGAAAATAAATTCTAGGAAAATGTAATTATTTAAAATTTCAAACTATTAGTTATTTATTGTAAACTGCTTAACTTACATAGTTTAATACACATATATAAGCTATTATATATATAACTTTTTATAGGCATATAGTTTTTTATTATAGTTACCTTTACACCTATATAAGTGTATATATAACCTATATACATAATTCTGATCGTTATTCGATAAAGATAAATGTAATCAATAACTTATTGATTACATTTTACAAATCTACACCCAATAATCTGTTTATACTATTATTTATAGTAGTTATAATATTACAAATAAAATAACTAGGTTAGTTTTATATTTAATAAGAAACTCAATTATTTCAGAAATTTATTATGGTATATATAAGGTTTATTGAGAAATAATATTTTGTAATTAAACGTATCATATACAGTGTTAAATTAAAAATGGTAATGTTAAATGGTAATATCGCATGATGTATATATAAGATAAATATATACCTATAAAGTATATTAAACTAGTACATGTTGATTAAATAATATTTATATCTATTTGTGATTTACTCGATTTGTGATTTTCCTCATTAATCCGTATGTACATTTTTGCTAGATTTACTTTAGCGAATTTCCTCATTATTTCAGCATTCATCAATTATACACTTTAATTCCTAAAATAATATAAATTTTTAATAGTATATAATATTATTATGATATTCTAGAATAAGTTATATTATATAATATATATATTTTAATTTAATCTGGATAATTTGTCATAAACTTTAGACTTTAAAGTTATTAATATTATAATACAAATGTTCCGATTATTTCAAGTCAGTGATATAGCCATATATCATATACATTGAATATTACAGTTACTATTATTTTTTAAATGAAAATAAAATATATGTTATATAATTAATAAGCAGCATTCAAACAAATAATATATTATATTAATAGTATTAAAAAAGTAATAAATTAATAACATCTATTTCGGCTCATCATATTTTATTGAATTTAATAGGTATATATATTATTATAATTTTTAATTATGTCTATTATATACCGTAAGTAAATGTTATGGTAACATCTTGTTTATTGATTGTTGTGCTTTATAATATAGATATAAATATATATTATATATATATATATATAAATATATATATACATCATTAAACTACAAACGTGTATATAAACGCTCATATGTGTAGATAATATCATAGATGTTCTGCCTTGCAGATATTAAAACTATGATAATTAGAAATTGGGAAATTAAAATTAAATTATATTTAGATATTTTTTTTATTTCACTAAGACAAGATGTAACTATTCTAATATATTACATAATTGGCTAGTAATAACAAAAAAGGATACTATATATATATATATATATATATATATATATATATATACTTCAATATAGGGATATCAAAAGGAGCATAGGAATACAAGCATCATAACAATGTGGATAATTATAAATGTTATTATTTTTATTGGTTAATTTAGAAATAATCCTACCCCATATTTATATAGTGAAGGCCCAACTTAAATGTTATCCTGGATATGCAATTATACAAATTATAATAATTTCGATAGCATGCTATTTTCATACAAATTTCAAAACAAATAATGTAATTTAATTATAACTGAGATAAAAATTGTAATTTTTAATATTTTCATACATGTTTCAAAACAAACAATGTTATTTAATTATAACGGAGATAAAAATTGTAATTTATAATATATTTAATTTTCCAATAACTCATTCAGGTTTATTAGTTTTTAATATTAAAGTATTATTATTGGTCATTATAGTATGAGAAAATTTCACATATTTTACTAAATCCATTAATAAAATAAACAAAAATAGTAAATTCTGTTATATACAATTAATAGTAATTAAGAGCTTATTATTATTTAATTTCTAGAATCTAAATCATATTTATATAAAATTAAATCCTATCTCTTAAATAGAGAAGAAGTAGAAGTAATTTCAATATCCATAGAAAATAATCAAATTTATTACAATCTCAGCAAACAATCTAGATAATTTTATTTTTTTATTGTAATCAAAATATATAATAGAAATTCTGGTTAAATTAGAAAAACTTTTTTGGTAACCATAATATTGCAATTTAAAATACCTATAAACAAAATTAAAATGCGTTCTAATCTCTCCATATTACTAGAACCTAAACTTTTGTACAAGTTATAGCCAGTAATAAAAAATAAGAAATCCTCATGCATTTAAAAAAAATATAAAAATAATTTATTTTAAATTCTTAATATTTCAAATTATTTCAAAATTATCAAATTTTATTATTTTTAATGTTTTTAATATCTTACTATTTTATTAAAATAACTTTGTTTAATATATCCTTATAGTGTTTATTTAAATATTTGTTACTGTTACCATATTATTTTATCCTTATTTTATCTTGATTTTACCCCTCTTATTATTACCGATATCTTTAAATATATAAATATATATATATATATATATATATATATATTAGAGATTATTATACACTTGAAGAAATTAAAGTCCATTAGGAGATGAAACCCTGCACAAAAGTAAAGTTAAAATCCAGTGGTGACCTATTTTTAACAAAGGTCTTGCAACCCCTAAGAATGCTGGCTCCATGACACAGCAGATACACGTATGTGGGTGATACACTCTATGATACATTGTGTATATTAATTATTATAAAAAGATATGCTATTTATTTTATTTTTTAATATTTCTTTCATAATTACCAATTTTATAAAATCTTCGAAATATTTATTTTTACTTTTTTATCTATTTTTATTATTCATCTTTATAAATACTATCTTTTATTTATAATTCCTATTATATAATTCATTTTCATTTCTGTGATGACATTTTGTAGATAAATACAAATATTTGTAAATACCTTTGAGTTTTACATTTACTAATTAACCTCAACAAATATTAGATAATAATAATAATATTAATGTTGAAAATCATTTTTTTTATATAGAATATATGACAAATTTATTTATATTTAAATGTTCTACAATATAATAATATTGTTAAGTTTCTAGGAATTTTTTATATGCATACTTTATTATAATGAAATCTCACTACAATGAAGACTAAAACTTTTTATTTGTCACATTATATTTCCAGCAAATAATCCAGATAATTTTATTTTTTCATTACATAATTTCATATAAAATCAAAGATATTATAAAGTCTTACATCATTATATTTGCTAGGTTATTTTTGAAGCCTCCTCAGATAATATCATAATATGATTAAAGATTAACTATTAAATGTAATCCCAGAAAACCAAATGATGTAATAGTTTTGTAAAATCAATTGAAGTCTAACAAAAATTAAAAATGATATAAAATATATGAAATTATATTATTTTTTCATTATTAATATATTATGTTTATTATTTATTTCAGATATATAAGATTTTATAATAGTTACATTATCTGGATTCTTGGGTAATTTTGTAATATCAATGTTTAGCATCTTATCATATGTATGTAATGGTTTTTATGAAATCACCACAATTGTTCCCTACAATATTTTGTATAATATAAAAAATAAAAGATATGCAATTAAAAATGTGGGTGCCTGAAAACAATCCAGGTCATTTTATTTTTTGTAATTCATAATAATATCATTTTTCTACACATATAATGATACCAGGTAAATAGAATGATGTAATAGTGTCGTGTATTTCAAACATTATTGATTAACAAAAAAGTAATTTTGATACGCAAAAATTTAATAACATGGAAAGTTTACTTGTAAGTTGAGACAGTCCATGAAACCAGATGTTGTAACTCTAATAAAATTGTATATAATTGTGTTAAGTAAAAAATAGACATAATGCATGTACAAATGTAAATTATTGTAAATAAAATATATTTTCACTTTTATTATGTAACAACAAATTAAAATAATCGGGATGGTTTTCCTAATGTAATGACTGAGTCATTATAATGTAATGACTGAGTCATTACACCCAGCAACATATCCAGGTGTTCATTTTTAGAATTACATAATTTCTTTTATACTATTTTTTATTTTCATTAACACATCAAAGTAATTTACAAATCCATTACATAACTGTGTTTTCTGAGTTTATATTCAACAATTACGGACTGGATAGAGCCAACAAACAGAGTGCTTTAATTATTATAGAAAATGGTTAAAAAATAAATAAATTCTAAGTAAAATTTGTTTATTTTTTATATGATTTAATATTCCAATGGATACTATTGTAATGTATGATTGTCCGTTTGACCCCATAACATTTGAAACTGATTGAATACCCTATGTTATAGTATGTTAATATAGCCCCATCATTGCACATGTTACTTATGTATTAACACATCCATTAGATGGCATAATAATGTTTCAAAGTGTATTAGAAAGCATAGCACTATGATACTATAAAATTATAGTGGATTAAAGGTGTAAGTACTTTATTTTCATTTTAGTGTTTATGAACACTCAAATTAGTGTGTTGGTGAATTTAGGTTTAAACACTTTACAATAGCACGCACAATATTATCCATAACACATAATTCACCAAGTCCCAAACTCTAGACACTTTGGTCTAGTCCTACGTGTAAGGGTAGTAATACGTACTATTAAGGTAACTGTATCAAACTGTAATCCTATCGTTTACGTTATAAAATCTTATTGTTTCAACGTTATTCACTGGCTGCGATTTGTTTCGCATACTATGTTATCCGGCCCCTCGTCTCGAGTAGATAATCTCGGTGACGTCATACCGATCGTGGACGTCACGGTTCACCGAACACACCTGCAACAATGTCGCACTCCGAACGTTGGAGTTTTACCCCGAAAGTCGCATCTCTCGGGATTAGCGATCGGCGAACGCACGCAAATTCCAACCACGCCTCTTTTCTCGCGCGAAACCTATTTGCGTGCGTTCTTCTATTTTCGAGCCGCCTCCTCCTCCTCATCCTCCTCTTCACTAACTGTAACCGTTCTCGCCCGTAAACACGCCCTATCGATCACTTGATACGGATATCTGATTTCAGTTCATACGGTGTCTTCTTACCCGACGCAGGCCCCGTCGTGCAGTTTAAACGAGACCCCGAAGTCGATTGCAACGGTAGTATCGATGGCAATGGAAGACGCGCAGAGAATGAGGGATCATCTCGAGAAATATAACCAGGTAGGATGTATTAGAGAACACAGGTGTTTTATACCCCTACACCTGAACCTTACTCCCCATTTATATATACCTAGACAATAACATCGGGTGTCTAAATGACATGTGACGATGTCACTAGAGTATGTATGATATAACCACCGACATCAACTACCGTAGCCCTATTCCGTCCAATACCGCGGTCCCGCTACACCCACTAGCGTAGTGCCATCTCCGCAGACTACCCGAGCCCCGCCCACACCCACTATAATAACCCCGCCCACACCCACTATAATAACCCCGCTCACACCCACTATAATAACCCCGCTCACATCCACTATAATAACCCCGCCCACACCCACTATAATAACCCCGCCCACACCCACTATAAAACCCCGCCAACACCCACTATAATAACCCTGCCCACACCCACTATAATAACCCCGCTCACACCCACTATAATAACCCCGCCCACACCCACTATAATAACCCCGTTCACACCCACTATAATAACCCCGCCCACACCCACTATAATAACCCCGCCCACACCCACTATAATAACCCCGCCCACACCCACTATAATAACCCCGTTCACACCCACTATAATAACCCCGCCCACACCCACTATAATAACCCCGCCCACACTCACTATAATAACCTCGCCCACATCCACTATAATAACCCCGCCCACACCCACTATAATAACCCCGCCCACACCCACTATAATAACCCCGCCCACACCCACTATAATAACCCCGCCCACACCCACTATAATAACCCCACCCACACTCATTCCAATGATCACGTATTTGAGTTAATACAGGGAACCTACGTTATTTCCTAAGCATAATTACAATATCTCTACATGGGGAGATAGAATAACTATGTGGAGATGGGGTTTACCTATTGCCCCCATTTCTATATTTTGTTTAGTCCCAATAATATTAAATACGTATTCACTATGTATTGTTCCGATGTAAATATATTTATCACGTGATAGGAGCACGTATTCGTACATTGTACTCATCATTGACCACACGATGTTATGCAACAGTACAGTAGCTACGATTGCCGTTATACGTGAGCATAAATCACATTCCACCACTATCTCTGCACTATGACCAATAGACGCTATCTCCTGTACACAGATTTGCACATGGGGTGTGAGGGGCTAACTCCTAGGTAATGGGGCTAACTCCTAGGTAATGGGGCTATCTCCTAGGTAATGGGGCTAACTCCTAGGTAATGGGGCTAACTCCTAGGTAATGGGGCTAACTCCTAGGTAATGGGGCTAACTCCTAGGTAATGGGACTATCTCCTAGGTAATGGGGCTAACTCCTAGGTAATGGGGCTAACTCCTAGGTAATGGGACTATCTCCTAGGTAATGGGGCTAACTCCTAGGTAATGGGGCTAACTCCTAGGTAATGGAGCTCTCTCATTACCGCATTCATCTCGTATTTCAGTTAGTTTGTATGTAAAGAATACTCACTATTTCTGTTTGTAGAGAAATGTAAATTTTGATTAATTTATTAATTTTCTATTGACTTTCAATTGACTCACATCATATAAATGAGTTTTGTTACAGATATTTATACCACTTCGATCTTCATATACAAATTTAAACACTATATTTACATAACTTCAAATGCTATGTTATACATTACTCCATAGTATACATAATTAGTATAATTTATATATTATACACCCTCAATATCGATATGCTGTTTTTAAACTAAATTACACAAAGTACGTTGTACGACGTACAGTGTACGTTGTACGTTGTACACTGCACAGTGTACGACGTACAATGTACATGTCTCCTACATACGCTATTATTACGGCAGTTTTAATATATCCTATTCACGTGTACTAGATCTTTATCAGCTGGAATTAAATACGTTATTTACAATTATACGTTGTTATTGACATTTTACTAGACATGTCCACCCACAAGGCAATGCTTACGTTGTGAATAGGAGATGTGTGGTGATTTCGATATAGGGTTTATATTAATGTAGGTATTACTTGTAATATAAATTATATACTCTTATATTATAAATTCTGACTCATGTCATTTTTATCTCAATAAATGATCATGTATTTAAGATACATCAACCTTACAGTGTACATTTTATAGTGTACATTGTATAGTGTATAGTGTACAATATACACTATACAATGTACAGTGTACATTGTACACTATAAAATGTACAATGTACACTATACACTGGACAGTGTACACTATACACTATACACTGTATATTGTACATTGTACATTGTATAGTGTGCAATGCACACTGTGCATTGTATAGTGTATAGTGTATAGTGCACAGTGTACACTATACACTGTATAGTGTACATTGTATAATGTATACTGTTAATTTTCATGGTCTTTATTATCTTCAAAAGAAACTTGTCCAAAAATAATTTTCCACAACATTTATTAATTGCAGAATATTTATTATTGCACTTATAAATAATTATACAATCTTTTTAATGATTTATTGTTATTTTTAATGTATATATTTATATATAATTTTTATAAATATAAATATAAATAAATTATATATTAATATCTTAATAAATATAGTTACAAATATTGTGAAATTACAATAATTGCATAAATAACAATTTATGAAAAAATTATTTGTATTTAACTTTAATTTACTCAAATAAAAACATTGATTTTGTCTACCATTGCAAAATACAAACATTTACAATGTGGAGCTGTTATGTTTACATTCTATAGCACCATAATTACCAGGCATGAGTGTATTTATTTTATAAACAACACACTTTTGCATTTCGTGTGTTATTGAAGTATTGAGAAATATTGTAAACTTTAAATTTCCTATCCTACAATCAATTTAATCAAATCTATATTTATTTGACAATTCTGTAAATAGTATTTACACCTATTTCTAAATATCTTATTCGAATGAATAGTTTTATAATATTATCTATACGTACGTAGGTACTCATACATAGATACATTCTAGTGAGATTCGATTTCCTATATTATAACAATTTTTTTCGAGTTTAATGATTTAATCCTTCATCGAATCCGCTTAATTTTCTGCGAATATACAAATGAAACTTTTGAATCTCGCTGTTCTTTATTCCTAAGCCAACAATCGTAGTAGGTTTTACCGTTCACCTTATTTCAACTGTTACAGGAGCATTTGATGAGCTTCTGGGAGAGATTGGACGACACTGAAAAAGGCGGACTGATGGCGGACCTGAAGTCGATTAATTATGCTGAAGTTTGTGCAACGAATTGCCTGAATTTGCAAGTCTAACTACGTATAATAATTGCGAATGTATGCAATTCCTATTAAGCAAGCCACCAAAGCATAGCTTCGATTGCGGGTAATCGAATATCGTAGACGGTTTCGGATTAACACATCTCTTCGCCAGGTGGCCGAATACTTCTCCGCCTGCACGTCGAACAACAACGACTGCGACGATATTGACCGACACATCCAGGCCATTCCGGACAGCGTAATCGGCTCCAGCGCGCTTTCCGACGCCGCTCAAAAGACGGAATACAGGAGACAAGGTCGGAGGGAATTTGTGATTTACTATATTCACCTTAGAAACTCACTGCGAACATTGCTTATAATAAAGTGGAACTATATCGATGCGATAATAATACTTGTTCAAATATATACTTTCGAGCTATTTTAAGTGAATATATATTATATAAAGACAGTTAGTCATTAGGATTTCGATATACTATATACTATACGCTGTGCCTTGCCCATCTAGACAAATAGATTCAGATTCTAATATCAAACTTCACCTCATTAATTATACAATTACAGTCTACCAGATTATTTATTTATTACCAATGAGTTTTTTCATATTTTCAATGGTATTTATTACACCCGCTTAAAACCTGCTTAAAAACCATTTGGTAAATTTATTAATTATTATTAGTATTAAATAGTAAATATGGATTCCATTTATTTTAATAACATTCCCAAGAAACCAGACGATGTAACTATTATATAATCTTATATAATTATTTCAAATAAAAAAGAAACAATATATTGTTAATGAAATAAAATATATTTTCACTTTTATTATATAACAAAAAAACTAAAAAGACCTGGATGGTTTTTTTTGGTTAATATCTATTTTCAAACATGATATTTATAATATTAGGTTTAAAAATAGATAAAGTTATATAACTAGAGTTACATATTTACCTATTATAAAATATTATAAATATTATTTTTGTTATATAATAAAAGTGAAAATATATTTTATTTGGATTACAAATTTCATTTAAAATAATTACATAAGATTGTATAATAGTTACATCGTCTGGTTTGTTGGTTAAGTCAATTCTATATGGGCAGAATTTGCAGTATTTACTCAACAACTACTTCTACTTCTCATTCCACAATTTCAAGGTCTGCAGGAGATAGCAGATGGCCGCGTGGGCATCATCCTAATGGCCGGTGGTCAAGGATCGAGGCTGGGATTTGCTCATCCCAAGGTCAACATACACTAAATACAATCTAGCGATTGCCATTAAAACTGCGAGCTTTATCAAATGCAGTCGTAAATTCCCACATCGGAAGTTTCATTATTAGAAGCCTGTAAGCTAGATATAAATGTCCAAGTTGATTCAGTAACATCAACTGCTCACATGCTATCTTACTGCACCTCTCCCAACCCTTTGTTTTGCTCCATCTCAAGCCGTTATCCTTCTTTTTTCCACGTGTTTCGTTGCGATCATTCACCAGCGCGCCAACCCCGTTCAGCTACCACTCCCGTTCGTGCCCCACCCCGCGCCCCCGTATCCCTTCTTAGGCCCCCCGTCGTATCTCTCGTAATGCCCCTCCTCTCCACCCCACTATTCCTCGTGCCCCACCCTACTGCCCCCGCCCACCTCCCTCTTATAGGGAATGTACGACGTAGGTCTACCATCTGCCAAGACCCTGTTCCAACTGCAAGGTCAACGTATTGTCGCGCTTCAACGACTTGCCATTGCCTCTAGCATGGAACACGACGCCACTGGCAACCAATCACCACGCAGTGCAATCATCCCATGGTCGGTATTGACTCTGGCCACTAGACTCTGACGTCTACACTCTGACCTCTACACTCTGACCTCTACACTCTGACCACTAGACTCTGTAATTTGTAATTTATGGAGGTGTATTTAATTATTGTGATATTTCATCTTCAAAAAAATCTGTATATTTAATTTCATGTAATAAATATTTTAAATCATTTCAATAATTATTAATAAGTGGTATTATTAATAAAGGATATTATAAATAAAGGGTATTATTACTAAAGGGCATTATTAATAAGATATATTAGTCATAAGGGAGTATGTATATTACCTTTTGTAACAATGTACACGTATTGTAAACTGTGTACAGTTTTTATTACATAAAGTGATTTATGTGATTCTGTTGTTGAATATTTGAACATGAAATTCAAATTTTTGATTGTTCGCATACCGTATTAAAAATGATATACAAACATTGTCAGCATTCAGTGAAATAATCAATTAACTGCAGTTATTCACATTGCGAAGTGAAATGTTGGACGTTGAAAATATTTAAACAAACTAAAGTAAAGGATGCTCCAGAATATTAGTGTAAACGTATTATGACATGACCTTTAGGTACATTATGACGTAACCTCTCTAGGTACATTATGACATAACCTATCTAGGTACATTACGACATATCCTCTTTAGGTACATTACGACATAACCTCTCTAAGTATATTATGACATAACCTATCTAGGTACATTATGACATAACATATCTAGGTACATTATGACGTCGGCGTCTACGATGGCTGAAACCAAGCAGTATTTCGTCGACAATGCGTACTTTGGCCTGAATAGTGGCGACGTGTCGTTCTTTGAACAGCACTCTCTGCCTTGCATGTCGTTCGAGGGTAAAATCTTCCTCGCCACCCCGTCCAGCATCTCCAAGGCTCCCGGTTTGTGGATTGACATCGAAGCCAATTAGCTTCGAATAAACCTATAAAATCTAGCATTTCGCTGCGTGGAATCGCAATGGCCCCGACCTTCTACAACTAACCTACTTCCCGACGTTCGAATAAACCTTACATCCCCAAACGGCCCACGCTCCTATAATCCCTACACTACACCTTCACTATACCTTCCCTACACTACACCTTCCCTATAATCCCTATACTACATCTTCCCTATAATCCCTACACTACACCTTCCCTATAATATCTACACTACATCTTCCCTATAATCCCTACACTACACCTTCCCTATAATCCCTACACTACACCTTCCCTATAATATCTACACTACACCTTCCCTATAATCCCTACACTACACCTTCCCTATAACCCTTACACTACACCTTCCCTATAACCCTTACACTACACCTTCCCTATAATCCTTACACTACACCTTAACTATAATCCCTACACTACACCTTCACTATAACCCTTACACTAAACCTTCCCTATAACCCTTACACTACACCTTAACTATAATCCCTACACTACACTTTAACTATAACCCCTACACTACACCTTAACTATAATCCCTACACTACACCTTAACTATAACCCCTACACTACACCTTCCCTATAATCCCAACACTACACCTTAACTATAATCCTTACACTACACCTTCCCTATAATCCCTACACTACACCTTCCCTATAACCCCTACACTACACCTTGACTATAATCCCTACACCCCGCCTGCAGATGGCAACGGAGGTCTGTACAGGGCGCTTGAGAGCAGCGGCGCCATTACCGACATGAAACGTCGAGGCATTCGACACCTCCACGCTTATTGCGTTGACAACGTTCTAGTCAAGATGGCCGATCCACATTTCATCGGCTTCTGCGTGTCGAAGCGAGCCTCCATCGGGGCCAAGGTACACGCCATTTTTTAAGATAAACCCTGAGTGTTCCTTAAGCATGCATTCAGACTGCACTTTATTCTATATCCATGGTTTCGCAAACGTATTCAATATTAAAGAATATATCGGAGAAACTATAAAAACAATCAAATTGTCAGCATTACCAAATAAGGAGCAATTTCACATTAGATATCTTCTGTATGAGGTGTTCTAATTAATTATTCACTCTATTATATAATCTACTTTATAAACTATGATTAAATTATTAATACATTAGACCTCATTATAGATAGTACTCTAAACTGTATTGATGTTACAGGTGGTGAAGAAATCGGCGCCTAATGAAGCTGTAGGTGTGGTTTGTAAAGTAAACAATCAGTACAGAGTGGTAGAGTACAGGTGAGTTTCTATTATTTGTGCCGTTATTATAGACTAAGTATTGTTTAAATTTTATTGTAAACTTCCCTTTTTGATACTAGAAATATATAAACAAATTATGCGCATCAGTATAGATTATTACATTTCCATACATTTTACATACATACGTCATATATAAATTTGTATATTTTTATTTAAAGAATCAAATATAACATTCTCGCAATTCAATAAACACACATTCCACAGTGAAATAAGTAAAGAAACTTCAGAGAGAAGAAATGAATCAGGCGAGTTGATGTTTTCAGCGGGAAATATAGCCAATCATTATTTTACTACAGAATTCCTTGAAAGAGTAGTAAGGTTCATTACTTCAGTTTTACCAATTCTATATATTATATTACTATAGTATACATTTTAACAATAGTATTTATAAAATGCAGGACACATGAAAAGGAAATGATACACCACGTAGCAAAGAAGAAAATAGCTCACGTTTCTATTGAAGATATAACGATGATAAAACAAATTAAACCAACCACTCCAAATGGAATAAAAATGGAAAAATTTGTATTTGATGTATTTCAATTTGCAAGGTATATTTTTAGGGTAATAACTTATATATCTTTGAATTAAATAAATAATTTATATATCTTTAATTCCCCAGATCTGATGGTGATTTTGCAATCTGGGAAGTAGAGCGTGAAAATGAATTTTCTCCTCTTAAAAATGCAGATGGAATTGGCTCTTTAGTAAAGGACTCTCCAACCACTGCACGACAAGACCTGTTCAATTACCATAAGAAACTAGTCAAATTGGCTGGGGGAACTTGTGAATTTAGGTACCAATTAAAGTAGCATAACTTAAATTCTACTATAAAATAAAAATATACACTATTTTAGAGATGAAGAAAAAGAATTTGTCTGTGAAATTTCACCTTTAATATCATATGATGGCGAGGTTGATATAAATCTAAACAAATTTCAGTATCCTGGATTTTAAATAATTTACTAATACTTTTTATACAAAGTTTAATAGTAATTAATGTAGTCTTTGTTAACAATTTAGTGATTGATAAAAAAATATTATTAACTGGTTTACCTCTTATAATTTAGGGCCTAGAAGAATATGTTAGCGGACAGACTTTTAAATCACCATTATGCCTAAAGAATAAGAATGAATAAGAATATTTTTTGTTTGCAAATAAATGCATTGGATTTTTATTATTCTTCATAATAGATTTTTATTCAGTTGGTATTTCTTGTTTGCCACTGCTGATATTTTCAATAACATCGTGGGGATGTTCACCATCAATAGTACATCCAACAGAGTGACAAGTTCCAAGAATTTCTTTTACTGTTCCAGAAAGTGCACGAGCCATGGATCGACTACGCATAGTACGTGCGATTTCAAGGATCTCATCCATTGGGATATCACCAGTATGTTTAACTGTATTAAAAATATATAAATATCAATATAATTAGATCTTCAGAGGTAGTGACGAAACTTGTTATATCATCATCATAATAATGAATGACTTATATACATCATTAGATCAAAAAATAATTATGTCTTCAGAGGTAGTGACGAAACATATTTATCGTCAAAATTATTACGATTAAAAGTAATACATCATAAGACAATAATTATTTAATAATAAAAAGGTATTGATATTGTTACTTACCATTCTTGACCTTCTTGCGGTCCCTAATTGGTTCCTTAAGAGCACGGATAACAAGTGATGAGGCTGATGGAACAACAGAAACCTTAGCCTATAAAATTTAACAAATTAATAATTCACAATATAAATAATAATATAGTATAAATAATTTATTTCAAAAATATTTCTTCTCATACAAAAACATTGCAATGAACATATAGTATATATATATGTTTATTTCTCCAAACTACTAAACAAATCAAAATATTCAAGAGAACCAATTTTTATTGCTATCGATTAATAAATATAATAGGATATCATAACTATACTAAGGTAATAATTTTATATATAAAAATGTATGTAAAGTATGTATGTATACAAAATATAGAAATCATGTATTATAATTATATAATCCAGGTAATTTTTTTTGCATTTAATTTATTTATAAAGAATTTTATAAAACTATTGCATAATTACGAAAAAATACAATAAATTATATTTATATTTTTAAATTATATTGAATTGTATACTATTTATATTAGAATTTATATTTACATAATCTGCTGGAATGTTAAATAACAATCACAACTTAATTAAAATATAATTTGTGAATCAACAATAATAATATCATGTATCTATTACCATTCTTTTTCAAAAGAAATTACATTTTTTTTAAATACTTTCAGCTTTTATATTTATTTGAATTAAATAAAAATATGACATATATGTGTAAATATTCATGATATAATATAATGAAATGACAATACATTAAAAATAATATATGTACTTGATTTAAAAATAAATTACTATATGAATTAAATTAGTAAATGTATACCAACTTTAAATTTAATGACTTATAAATGAATGATATAGACAATATACAGAAACTTTAATGGAGGAAAGATATCGAATGAGGTTATTAATGCTATAGACATGGCTTATGCTATATAATATATCATTTTTAACCGGGGCAGCCTTCAAAACCAAAACTACATATTAATAAAAAAATATAATTGCTAAAAAAATTTAATTATTTATACATATATATATTTATTTATAATAAAATTATGCAAAGCAATTAGGTGATTTATTGTCTGGGTGTGAACTTATATTCAGTTTTGGATTAAATGAAAAAATACATTCTTGTAAAATTATATACATCGACATATACAGGCGTTAGAGAGAACTTTGAATATCTCACTATTAATAAATAGGTGAACTTCATTGAATGTAAATTATAACAGTAGTCTACCGATCAAGAATTTTATTGGAAAATCAATGCTTGGAATTTAACAATATCCAGGATATATTTGTTAGAAAGCTGTAAATTTAATGTTGTAGATGGAAGTACTCATGATTTTACAGGTATATTCTCGTCGACTTGATACACGATTTTTAACCGGGTTAGCTTCCATGGGATGGGTCAAGTCGACACCAAAAAATTCAACAATTTAACTCAATTTAATGATTATTACTACATTGTCACTTTTAAACTAGATAGTAGAAATAATAGTATAAATAATGATTACTATGATGTCCAGTATTAAATGAATAATAATATAATTCATTCAATACAATACCTAATATGTATTCATATATATTTACATACACATCAATGTAACATTGTTTTTATATTTATCTATATATTATCATTCATTGAATATCAGACAATATACTGGAAATATATTATGTAGATGTATTCAGATAAACTCCCTCAGATTGTTTGATATGATACACTGTTCTCATTCATCAATATTAAAATGTACTTGTTAAATTACCTGACGATTTTGAATTGTCAAGCATACGGTGATCTTAAGTCCTTTCCATTCGGTAGTAGCTTTACAAATATCATCTCCAATTTTCTTCGGTGATAAACCTAGAGGACCGATCTTAGGAGCAAGTGCTGAAGTAGCTCCAACCTCTCCTCCGACAACACGGAGATATACTGCAATGAATAATTAAAATAATTTAGATTATAATATATATAGTAGTATAAAAATTTTAGATAAATAGTTTATATTTTAATTTTTTAAATAGGGTAAAATTGAATAAATATTTGAAAATAAAAAATTTAAAAAAGTCAAATATGTTTTGTAAGGTGAAATTTTAAGTGATTTTACTTACCGTACTTAATTTCATTTGGGTCAAATTTAGGAGGCATATTTGTTTATTCTGTTTTATGAAATATAATTTGTTTTAACAAAGTGGGGTGTTGGATGAACTCTGATTGAGACTACCAAAAAGTTGCACCAACCACTCGTGATAAAAATTATCCAAAAAGAATATTTATTTACATAAAATGCGCCATCTATCCATTATATTAAAATGAAAAGATTATGCAAATTATGTTCTAAATCGAATTTCAATAGATTTAGATTTCCACTTTATATTTGTATTTATTTTATTATTCTATCACCATTTTCTACTATATAGTAAATTTATATATTAAATAATACTTATTATGTGTCATATTAGCCATATATTAACATATGTCTCACCTATATGTTATATGTTCTACTAATTACCACCTTCACTCATTATATTCGTAAATATATCCCGAAAAGTTTACCAATATTATTATATTAATATTATAATTGCATTGATTATTTCATTATATTATTCGCAAAACTTCCGATAAATTATTATTTATGATAGACAAAAATTACCATTATCTTGGCTATAAAAACTAGCACAAATATAGATATAACGATAATATTATATATATATATATTAGGAACACAACAAGTTATATTTAATCCGAACAGCTATAGCTGCGTATACGCATTGCCCATGTGTTATGAATGATCTCATGTTAATTAACCTATGGGAGATATATATATATATATATATATATATAAGTATACTTATATAAATAATAACTTAATTATTCTGTCAAACTGTGCAGTGTACATATTCCGTAGATACTATACATATTATTATTTTTAAAAGTCCAGATTCTTTCATTGCCCATCAATTGTTGCTCGTGTTTACAGAAAAATCGAGTAAAGTTATTTTTTCAAAAACTTGTAAAAATTCTTTTAATTCTTCTAATTTACATATGTGAAATTCTAACATTCACATATCCCGTTAATATGTAAAATATTAGTTAATACACCTTTTTCTCCCATATTAATTATTGTAATTACTTGTAAATATTCCTATATTATACGTTTCCGTTTTAGCTGTGCATTAGTTTGACTTATAAATCACTTAACTCGCTATGCTTATAATTTATCTATTCCATTTATCATTATCTCCAATAAAATCTTTAATTTAAAAACAAGCCTTTTTAAATTGTCATCCTACTTAGGACCATTTACATCCTTCACATGAATAACTTTTGATTGCTAAGTGGCTAGTCTCTTAAATGATTCTTATATCTCAATAACCATCAATCTACCTTACATCGCTACTCTACGAATCCAATATATTGGTCGAATTGCGGAGAGAGTTAAGTACACTCTATAGAGTATAGGGTATACTCTCAAACGAGTACAGTTTTCGAGTAGTGTACACTGTACAGTTATAACTCATATGAGTTCAGAAAAACTATATTCAATACTTAAAATTCAAGAATTAAATATAACAGTGAACAAAGCCTCCATGCACACTTAACTTCGGCATAGAATATGTTAGAAACTTACGCTAAATACGCTATTTTCATCGATCAGAATAAAATTAAAACCTCATTTAACAAATATCATTTATTCACCATATTTTGACTTTTAATGTATTCTATTATTTATTTGTTCTAAGAATATAATTTATTTTTATTTCCATATTTTTTGCAAAAATAAGCATTATAATGCTATAAATATTATGTTACATTATATTACACATTTCATTAATATATTAAGTTTTATAAAACTTTAATTACATTTAAATTTCTATGGAACATTTCATAAACGGCTTTTAATTGATATATCTGATTTGTAACCGTTATCCACTTGTATTATTAAATTTATAATATTTATGTATATATATATTAGTATATTATATTACATTATAATACCATTAAACACAATGTATCAATATAATATAGCATGCATAGCGTTCCTCGTTCATTGCACAATGTTCAGTATACACACAATAGACATGATATATTAACTATGCTAAGCATATAAGAATCCCGTTATAGCAAACTGTACGAAGTAACTACACTTTATATATAGTAACTATATTTATAAATGTATAACGATAATTATATATAACGAAACCCATATTTATAACATATATTATATAAGTCAAGATTAACTTGGTATGTTTTCTAATGAATTTATAATTTTAATAATAACATCTTATCGTATTATACACTGATTTGTGATATAATTGACAATGTTGACTATCTAACTATCTATGAACGATATTTATTATTTCCTCTTTCCACAGATAATTTAAAATAGAGTAAATAAATAAATAATTGAAATATTTATATTGACAGTTACTTTAAAAATAATTTAAAATTGTAGTCATTATAATAGTTTATCTAGTTATAAATATAATTCCGAATACAATGTCAGCAAGACGTTAGTACTCTATTGCATATAACATCGATAATAGTCTTATAAAATAATTTAATACTAATCTGATTAAAAAATTTATCAAATATATTTTATTAAAATAATTAAGTTATATTTGATATTTTAAAATTTAATACTATGATAATACTATTAAAATAATATTATTAATTAAATATGTAATTATATTTAATATAATTATTATGTTCATCATAATTAACATATATTTTATTATCTTATACTAAGTTATAATGATTAGTATTGGGTTTGAGTTTAGGGAAATTCAAATTATTTGAATCAAATAGTTTTGACATATTTGAAGTAATTTATTTAAGTTAATGTTAATGTTAATTCACACTTCTCAAATTAATTTAATTAAATAATAATATTAATATTCTATTATTTACAAATAATAATAGTAAATATTATTTATTAATGATAATAGAAAACATTATTTATTAATGATAATAGAAAATATTATTTTATTTCAAATCTAATAATTATAGTAATATATTTAATGTTCTATCTTATTTTGGGATGCATAATATATTTTCAGTTTTATACATTATTTTGTAAAATATTATCTAATTTATTATAAATTGTTGAATTTGGTTGAATATTTAAAAAATTTCGTGTGGATTATAGTTTTGATGTTGTTAAATAAAAAAATATATTGAAATATTAATTAAATTATGTTAATTTTGTACTTCCTTAATTAATATATAACTTTATGAGAATTAACAATTATAAATTACTTTATTTATTTTCTCTGTTTCAAACTGAAGAAATATTGGAACAAGTAGGTTTGACGGCGAGTTCAAATTATGCGGGAGTTACGTGCGATAAAAATTTTAAATGGGCGTATTGAAAATAATATGACTGACATTTATATTAGCTCATATATATTAATAACACTGTGATTAATTATAAAGATTCACGGTTTACTCAGTAAACTATAGAGAATTAAATATTAAGGATATATATAATATATATATAATATATATATATATATTGTATATATATATAATGTATACATAATATATATATGTATAAATAATATATTATATATATATATATACATATATAAATAATATATATATTATGTATATATATATATATTAAATATACATAATATATATATATATATATATATATATATTTATATATTTATATATATTGGTAGTTTCTATATATATATAGTAAATCATTCATAGTTATTCATATTATTTAATGATGTTATGTAATATTGTGATGCAATTAATGAGCAGTGCATATTAACCAGCATTGCTGGTCCAGGACCTAATGTATAACAATCAGGTATTAGAAACATCATGTGGTACATGGGTAATATATATGTTAACAATACTGAATGAATACTATTAGAGATAAATTAAATTATTTTCATATAGCATTACATAATATTATAGCAAGATATAAATATATAATTATAACAAATTGTATGTATTATTACTTCTAAAGAAGAATATGAACAAAATACAATTAATATTATTTAAATTAAATAAAAAAGCATAATAATATTTTAGATGATATTTATAATTGTTTTCTGGAATTAATTGGAAAATTCCTATAATATTAATTAAAATATACATAATATATTATATATATATAATATATATATTATATATGTATATATATATACACTAAATTCATAAAATAGATGTGGTTTATTTCACTGAATTAGATTTAGAGTGGACTTGAAAATACGCTGCATAATTTGAACTCGCTGTCAAACGTACTTTATCCGAAATATTTGCTTCGATAATGCTTGAATCAATACATCACGAATTATAATATCCTATATAGGTATCATCATAATATTATAATGTATCTTAATAATTTTTAATTTAGTATATATCTTTGATTGCGAATATATTAGTTTTGCAAATTAAAGTGCCATTGGGCTGAAGTTCAATAAATGTTATGTAACATATTTTTTTCAAAATAAAGAAATACAATTTAAATGTAATGCATATTTATATATTATTTATTGAATCACACTTGAATGATGTTGGATTGAATAATAATGTTTGAAATTCGGTCCAATAATGCTTTAATTTACATCCTGAAAATAAATACAAATATTTCAATAATAATTTTAACTTAGTAATATTTTATGTAAAATTTAGTTTCTTTTAAATTTAATATTTTGTTAAATTGTCACTTTACAGTATCATAAATCACATACATTTTCAAATTGATATACAAACTAGTATATTAGTATAATTTAAAGGTGCTTTTACAATTTGCCAACATTTTGAGAATTTTCGTAGAAATTTTTGGTTATAAATAAAAAAATTCCTCAGATTTTGCGTAAGATTTTTATAAGAATATCTTTAGATATAATCAATATAATTAATACAAAGTTTTTTTGAATATTTATACTGAAATATAGTTAAATTAAAAATAATTTAGTGAATTCATTTATTTTTATCGAATAGTTGTAAATAAATTAATTCAGTGAATCCTAAATTTAGAAATTTTAATTCAATGAAATGCTCTTCACATTTATTCACATATCTTCACATATTTTCTATAGAGATTCAGATATTTGTATATGTAAATATACATTTCTGACAGCAGTGCATATACCTGTATAATGTATTATACACCTATATAAGGTGTTGAAATTTGCATTGTATTTTTAACAATTTGTTGTGTCCACGCAAACTAGAGTTAGTGTTCTTTCACCTGCACCCACATACTTGTGTATTCTTGTGTATTCTTGTGTATATTGACACTACCTAAGACTTATGAATAAGCCCATGTATACATTATATATACATTACAATTTACACATTGAGGCATATACTCTGTACAGTGTACTTTGTACAGTGTACTTTGTACAGTGTAATTTGTACAGTGTACTTTGTACAGTGTACTTTGTACAATGCACCTTTTACATGTGTACTTTATACAATGTACTTCGTACTGTGTACTTCGTACAATGTACAATGTACTTTGTACTTTGTATAATGTACATTGTACACTGTACATTGTACACTGTACATTGTACACTGTACATTGTACACTGTACATTGTACACTGTACATTGTACACTGTACATTGTACAGTACAACCTGTGGTGTAAGTAATACATTATAAGATATTGTAATGTTGTATATTCTTTAAATTTTCCGTTATATTTAGTATTATATCAATAAATACAATAGTATGACATTGTTAGTGCATTGAAGTTGTGAGTATTGATATTGTATATATATACTCTATAATCCTAGGGTATGTGCATTATATATAAGTTACAAATATGATAAAGTATCATTGATATTTGTAGGCTAAATAAACATGCTAAAGAAATTTGTAAACCTATAATGGATAACAATATAATTACACAGTAAAGGAATCATGTTTTCATATAGAAGACGATATAGAATTTTAATTAAGGTAACCGAGATTTACCTTTAACAAATAATTCCGATGAAAATGTGGTATCGGCAAATTTATTGTATTTGATTCTTGAATCATCGCTAAACACTAATTCCACCTGTTCAGAAGAGGGAATTAAATGATTGGATTTTATAAAAATATGTCGTATTCACCATTTTTAATGAACATTAAATGTACTCTCGGAAGGTTCTTTCTCCTTCAATCCGGAATGAACCAAGTTTTAATGGCGAAGAGAAGGATCTACTTACGATTTCCTTTAGAAATATTAATTTATTCCGTAATTCATGAAATATTGACGTTACTTTAGTTGTCATCAATGTATACAAATATTCAAGCCTCAGTCTCTCTGTATCCTCTAATATTACTCTAATGCCATCTAATATTGTTCTAATGCCATCTAATATTGCCAACAAAACCCATATAGTATAATGTATAATAGCCTTGTACAACATCCAATGCCGACGATAGAATTGATTAAATATTAACTTCTAATGTGCTTTTTTAGTGAATCATAATTTCTAGTACTTTCCTTGCGTGGATGATCTCGGCCGTTCAGAATATAAATAATTCTTGTCTTACTTGTCAGACTTTGTATTCACCAACAAAGAAATCAGCGGACAAAAGATTATTTACTATTTTTAGAGGAGAATCAATTATAAATTGTGTAATGTTTAGTTATGTGTTAACCTATCATTATGTTGGTTTAATTTTTAGGGTTTAGCTAAGTTTATAGATATTATAAATAAGAAAATGATTTAAATACCAAGTTAATATTGAGATAATGATTTACGTAAATTCTATTATATCAATTATATAATATATAATATAATATTAATAACCACATGACCTCCTTTAAGTGTTTAAAGAGACCACATCAACACTAAAAACTATATTCTAAAGTGTATTTAAAACAAATATTTTCTTATTCAAATATAAAAACTATTTTTATATTTTTTATACGGAATATTGTTCCTTTAAATTAAAAGTTTGTAATATTGAAATCGGTGAGATAATAATATTTCTATCTTACAACAATGACATCACTAGTCACTATCTTACAACAATGACCTCACTAGTCACTATCTTACAACAATGACCTCACCAGTCACTATCTTACAACAATGACCTCACTAGTCACTATCTTACAACAATGACATCACTAGTCACTATCTTACAACAATGACACCACTAGTCACTATCTTACAACAATGACCTCACTAGTCACTATCTTACAACAATGACATCACTAGTCACTATCTTACAACAATGACATCACTAGTCACTATCTTACAACAATGACATCACTAGTCACTATCTTACAACAATGACATCACTAGTCACTATCTTACAACAATGACATCACTAGTCACTATCTTACAACAATGACATCACTAGTCACTATCTTACAACAATGACCTCACCAGTCACTATCTTACAACAATGACCTCACTAGTCACTATCTTACAACAATGACCTCACCAGTCACTATCTTACAACAATGACATCACCAGTCACTATCTTACAACAATGACCTCACTAGTCACTATCTTACAACAATGACATCACTAGTCACTATCTTACAACAATGACATCACTAGTCACTATCTTACAACAATGACCTCACCAGTCACTATCTTACAACAATGACATCACCAGTCACTATCTTACAACAATGACCTCACTAGTCAATATCTTACAACAATGACCTCACCAGTCACTATCTTACAACAATGACATCACTAGTCAATATCTTACAACAATGACCTCACTAGTCACTATCTTACAACAATGACATCACTAGTCACTATCTTACAACAATGACCTCACCAGTCACTATCTTACAACAATGACATCACCAGTCACTATCTTACAACAATGACCTCACTAGTCACTATCTTACAACAATGACATCACTAGTCACTATCTTACAACAATGACCTCACTAGTCACTATCTTACAACAATGACATCACCAGTCACTATCTTACACCAATGACCTCACTAGTCACTATCTTACAACAATGACATCACCAGTCACTATCTTACAACAATGACCTCACCAGTCACTATCTTACAACAATGACCTCACTAGTCACTATCTTACAACAATGACCTCACTAGTCAATATCTTACAACAATGACATCACTAGTCACTATCTTACAACAATGACATCACCAGTCACTATCTTACAACAATGACATCACCAGTCACTATCTTACAACAATGACCTCACCAGTCACTATCTTACAACAATGACATCACCAGTCACTATCTTACAACAATGACCTCACCAGTGACTATCTTACAACAATGACCTCACTAGTCACTATCTTACAACAATGACATCACCAGTCACTATCTTACAACAATGACCTCACTAGTCACTATCTTACAACAATGACATCACTAGTCACTATCTTACAACAATGACATCACTAGTCACTATCTTACAACAATGACCTCACTAGTCACTATCTTACAACAATGACATCACCAGTCACTATCTTACAACAATGGCATCACCAGTCACTATCTTACAACAATGACCTCACTAGTCACTATCTTACAACAATGACCTCACCAGTCACTATCTTACAACAATGACATCACTAGTCACTATCTTACAACAATGACCTCACTAGTCACTATCTTACAACAATGACCTCACTAGTCACTATCTTACAACAATGACATCACCAGTCACTATCTTACAACAATGACCTCACTAGTCACTATCTTACAACAATGACATCACCAGTGACTATCTTACAACAATGACCTCACTAGTCACTATCTTACAACAATGACCTCACTAGTCACTATCTTACAACAATGACCTCACTAGTCACTATCTTACAACAATGACCTCACTAGTCACTATCTTACAACAATGACCTCACCAGTCACTATCTTACAACAATGACATCACTAGTCACTATCTTACAACAATGACCTCACTAGTCACTATCTTACAACAATGACCTCACTAGTCACTATCTTACAACAATGACATCACCAGTCACTATCTTACAACAATGACCTCACTAGTCACTATCTTACAACAATGACATCACCAGTGACTATCTTACAACAATGACCTCACTAGTCACTATCTTACAACAATGACCTCACTAGTCACTATCTTACAACAATGACCTCACCAGTGACTATCTTACAACAATGACATCACCAGTGACTATCTTACAACAATGACCTCACCAGTCACTATCTTACAACAATGACATCACTAGTCACTATCTTACAACAATGACATCACCAGTCACTATCTTACAACAATGACCTCACCAGTCACTATCTTACAACAATGACCTCACCAGTCACTATCTTACAACAATGACCTCACTAGTCACTATCTTACAACAATGACATCACTAGTCACTATCTTACAACAATGACCTCACCAGTCACTATCTTACAACAATGACATCACTAGTCACTATCTTACAACAATGACATCACCAGTGACTATCTTACAACAATGACCTCACTAGTCACTATCTTACAACAATGACATCACCAGTGACTATCTTACAACAATGACATCACTAGTCACTATCTTACAACAATGACATCACCAGTCACTATCTTACAACAATGACCTCACTAGTCACTATCTTACCACAATGACATCACTAGTCACTATCTTACAACAATGACCTCACTAGTCACTATCTTACAACAATGACATCACTAGTCACTATCTTACAACAATGACCTCACCAGTCACTATCTTACAACAATGACATCACTAGTCACTATCTTACAACAATGACCTCACTAGTCACTATCTTACAACAATGACATCACTAGTCACTATCTTACCACAATGACATCACCAGCCACTATCTTACAACAATGACCTCACTAGTCACTATCTTACAACAATGACATCACCAGTCACTATCTTACAACAATGACCTCACTAGTCACTATCTTACAACAATGACATCACCAGTCACTATCTTACAACAATGACCTCACTAGTCACTATCTTACAACAATGACATCACTAGTCACTATCTTACAACAATGACCTCACTAGTCAATATCTTACAACAATGACCTCACTAGTCACTATCTTACAACAATGACATCACTAGTCACTATCTTACAACAATGACATCACTAGTCACTATCTTACAACAATGACCTCACCAGTCAATATCTTACAACAATGACATCACTAGTCACTATCTTACAACAATGACATCACCAGTCACTATCTTACAACAATGACCTCACTAGTCACTATCTTACAACAATGACATCACTAGTCACTATCTTACAACAATGACCTCACTAGTCACTATCTTACAACAATGACATCACTAGTCACTATCTTACAACAATGACATCACCAGTCACTATCTCACAACAATGACCTCACTAGTCACTATCTTACAACAATGACATCACTAGTCACTATCTTACAACAATGACATCACTAGTCACTATCTTACAACAATGACATCACCAGTCACTATCTTACAACAATGACATCACCAGTCACTATCTTACAACAATGACCTCACCAGTCACTATCTTACAACAATGACCTCACCAGTCACTATCTTACAACAATGACCTCACCAGTCACTATCTTACAACAATGACATCACTAGTCACTATCTTACAACAATGACATCACTAGTCACTATCTTACAACAATGACATCACCAGTCACTATCTTACAACAATGACCTCACCAGTCACTATCTTACAACAATGACATCACCAGTCACTATCTTACAACAATGACCTCACTAGTCACTATCTTACAACAATGACATCACCAGTGACTATCTTACAACAATGACCTCACTAGTCACTATCTTACAACAATGACCTCACTAGTCACTATCTTACAACAATGACCTCACCAGTCACTATCTTACAACAATGACCTCACTAGTCACTATCTTACAACAATGACATCACTAGTCACTATCTTACAACAATGACACCACTAGTCACTATCTTACAACAATGACCTCACTAGTCACTATCTTACAACAATGACATCACCAGTCACTATCTTACAACAATGACATCACCAGTCACTATCTTACAACAATGACATCACCAGTCACTATCTTACAACAATGACATCACCAGTCACTATCTTACAACAATGACATCACCAGTCACTATCTTACAACAATGACATCACCAGTCACTATCTTACAACAATGACACCACTAGTCACTATCTTACAACAATGACCTCACTAGTCACTATCTTACAACAATGACCTCACTAGTCACTATCTTACAACAATGACCTCACTAGTCAATATCTTACAACAATGACATCACTAGTCACTATCTTACAACAATGACATCACTAGTCACTATCTTACAACAATGACCTCACTAGTCACTATCTTACAACAATGACCTCACTAGTCACTATCTTACAACAATGACCTCACTAGTCACTATCTTACAACAATGACATCACCAGTCACTATCTTACAACAATGACCTCACTAGTCACTATCTTACAACAATGACATCACTAGTCACTATCTTACAACAATGACATCACTAGTCACTATCTTACAACAATGACATCACTAGTCACTATCTTACAACAATGACCTCACTAGTCACTATCTTACAACAATGACATCACCAGTCACTATCTTACAACAATGACATCACTAGTCACTATCTTACAACAATGACATCACTAGTCACTATCTTACAACAATGACATCACCAGTCACTATCTTACAACAATGACATCACCAGTCACTATCTTACAACAATGACATCACCAGTCACTATCTTACAACAATGACATCACCAGTCACTATCTTACAACAATGACATCACCAGTCACTATCTTACAACAATGACATCACCAGTCACTATCTTACAACAATGACATCACCAGTCACTATCTTACAACAATGACCTCACTAGTCACTATCTTACAACAATGACCTCACTAGTCACTATCTTACAACAATGACCTCACTAGTCACTATCTTACAACAATGACCTCACTAGTCACTATCTTACAACAATGACATCACCAGTCACTATCTTACAACAATGACATCACCAGTCACTATCTTACAACAATGACCTCACCAGTGACTATCTTACAACAATGACCTCACTAGTCACTATCTTACAACAATGACCTCACCAGTCACTATCTTACAACAATGACATCACCAGTCACTATCTTACAACAATGACATCACTAGTCACTATCTTACAACAATGACCTCACTAGTCACTATCTTACAACAATGACATCACCAGTCACTATCTTACAACAATGACCTCACCAGTCACTATCTTACAACAATGACCTCACTAGTCACTATCTTACAACAATGACCTCACTAGTCACTATCTTACAACAATGACCTCACTAGTCACTATCTTACAACAATGACATCACCAGTCACTATCTTACAACAATGACATCACTAGTCACTATCTTACAACAATGACCTCACTAGTCACTATCTTACAACAATGACCTCACTAGTCACTATCTTACAACAATGACATTACCAGTCACTATCTTACAACAATGACATCACCAGTCACTATCTTACAACAATGACCTCACCAGTCACTATCTTACAACAATGACATCACTAGTCACTATCTTACAACAATGACCTCACTAGTCACTATCTTACAACAATGACATCACTAGTCACTATCTTACAACAATGACCTCACTAGTCACTATCTTACAACAATGACATCACCAGTCACTATCTTACAACAATGACCTCACTAGTCACTATCTTACAACAATGACATCACTAGTCACTATCTTACAACAATGACCTCACTAGTCACTATCTTACAACAATGATATCACCTGTCAATTCAGTTAGTAAACCCTCACCTTCTCACATACTTTCAGACTGCCCAACACTGTATATATTCTTCTTGTATATATTAAAGTAGTACGAAATTCTATATTTAAAAATATATATATATATATATATATATATATATATATATATATGTATATATATATATATATATATATGTATATACTAATAGCTTCGTGGACAGTTGTGTTCCTAATCTATAAGCAAATAATGAGTCTCTAAGTAATATATAAGATAAGGAATCTATATTAGATAATGAATCACTTTGAATACCTTCATTTTACTTGTACTATATGTTTTCTTCGTGGCAAAGTAGAAATGTAATTGACTAAAGAATTATTTATTTCAATAAATATACAGTAAATATGTTAATAATCATATTGTTTTATTACATTGGCATGTATAATAATGAATATTTGCATACATTTGTAGATAATTTGATTCTATAAATGTAGTTAATTTATGAGGTGATTTACATCTTAATAATTTCCACTATAGACAGGTGTAATAGAATAAATATAGTCATATATAACATGTTAAGGTATAGAATATTGATTTATAAATACATAAATACATTTAAAATATTGTTCTCGGTATGGCTTTTGTATATTCAGATTTTGCTTGACTTATCCAACTTGTATATAATATCCAGGCTATTCAATATCTATGCTATTTAATATATTCAATATCTATGCTATTTAATATATTCAATATCCAGGCTATTCAACATCCATGATATTCAATATTCTGGCTATTCAATATATTTAGATTATAAAATACAATATCTGTATTGTTATTCAGGTGTTAAGACGAATCGGAATTTTCAACCAATGAATTTTCCACAACTTCCAGTTCACCAGGAGCCGTTAGTAGTTCCAATAAACATCCAAAGTTTATAATATATCAATTGGTTTATTTATAGAATTATTTAACTTCTCGTAATCATGAATATAATAAAAAAGTGAATTTATATAAAATGATAATGATTTATTGTTATTTATGCCAACTTTGAAACTTTAAAACTCCGATATTACGAGTTCTACAAATAATACACCAATTGTTTATATTATAAAGTTGTCTTTTATAATACTAATTTAAATCATTTGTACAAGATTTACAAATTATGGTGAAATGCAGTCTAGATTATCCTTTGCTCACGTTTTACACTCCAAACCCATTAATTACAATTTATTTGCGATCCCTTTCGCTTAGTTTCATTATTTACAAATTAAGTACGGCGACAGTATTTATTTCCCGTACCCGATAACGAACCGCTCCACCCTTGCGACTAGATCGAAACTACTGCCGTTGAGAAGTAACCTAAGCCTGCCGTGTGGAGAGGTGAGTTACAGTAAATGTTCTCTATGGGATCTGCGGTGGTGACACTCTATTCAATAGCGCCTCTTTATGTAAAAAAGTGTCGCTTTTTTAATCAACCCCCGCGAGACGTTATTTGAAGTGTTCACATCCTTTGCGGTTATGTTCATTTCTATTCAATTACCTCCGTAATTTACGCGTCGAACTACCCAAGGCATATGCAACGCGTAACAACCACCCACCGTCATGGTATACCAACGTAGACTTCGTAACTTCCTCTTTTACCCTCCGCCAATATCCATAAAACACTCCGTGATTCATAACAATGGTTACTTCCTATTTTGCTGAGAAATCCGATACCGTAAATATAATGCGTTTGAAAATGGAATTTGTTTGATGCAAATGAATTACATTTTATAAATACATTTTTATTATATAAATTAAATAAAACGAATGGAGTTCTCGATTATCTACTCATCATTTCATCTCCCAGAAAACTATCCCGGTCATTTCATTTCGAGAATTTCTTTTATATTATTTTTACAAAACTATTACATCGTCGTTTTCGCCGATCTTTCCCAACGCACCGCCCTCCTTCGGTTTACTCTTCCCAACGCATTTCCTCGACCATCGCCCGGCGATTACTCTAACCTCTCCTCCACTAAATCCACTAGTATCCTTTTACCCCCGAATCTCTCGTCAATATCCGCGCTATTGGCCAGGGAAACTTTGGTACCGTCAATGAGATGAGACACGTGGAAACACAAACATTAATGGCGATCAAGGTTGCTAATCAATAAAAGTTGTTTGTTTAACGTTAAGGTATCTTTTAAGTTAGAGTAAATATGAACTTACCAGCCCCTACACCAATTAACTCGCCGACCCCGTCCCCACGAAGAGGATCCGCTCAAACTTTGACCAGAAGACCCAGAATAGCCTCAAGGAGGAGTTGAACATGGTGATGAACAGCAATTGCGATTACATTGTTACTTTCTACGGAACTATTTTCAACGAGGTAGTGGCAACGTAGTCTACAAACAAACATCTCATTGTTGTCGTCGCGCCACAATTGAATGCTATTGTTTCTCCGGCGTAGGCAACCGATGCTTTCCGCGTAGACACCATTGTTTGCATTGTTTGCATTGTTTGCATTGTTTGCTGGGCATTTGACGCTCGGCGAACAATCCGAGTTATTTCAATATTTACATTCACTAATTTCAATTAATCACTAATTTTTGTAATTTGAAAGTATTTTTTATCTCTAACTTAATTTGTCAGATATTTGAACTTTTAAATTAGATGAAGATATTCGACTTCGTTGATTTCAATAATGTGTATTAATAATAATAAATATGTGTTCACGTTACATAATAGATTGCATAACGTTGTTTTATTTGGCCTGCATATTTTAATGTAAAGTGGATTTATGTAAAATATATATTTCTTTTTGATTTCACTTTATTATACAAATCTATTAAAGCTCGCAATTAGTCATCCATCGATGAATCACCAACAGATAAAACACTGAATCGTGATACCTATAAAATATTCCACACCGAGATTCATCATACAGTTAATTTCAATGAATTGTGATTTATTGCTTATCCGATGTAGTGTCGGCCTAGATTAGCCCTAGAATTCGATGTTTTTTTTACGCAGCCCTTCGCTAAAACGCACGTTTCGTCGCTAGGGCGACTGCTGGATCGCCATGGAGCTGATGGACATGTCGTTGGACACGCTGTACAAGTTTGTCACTCGAACCGCGGTGATCCCGGACTACATACTCGGTCAGGTGACCCTGAAGGTTGGTCGTGCGTGTTATTGGTGCTCATTCGCTGCGCGTTTAATGAACTAAACGCCGGCGAATCCACGATTTATCGGCCGTTCCTAACGTCGTCTACCGCTCCTAACGTCTTCTACCGCGTTGCAGGTACTTTTGGCGTTGAATTACCTGAAAAACTGTCTCTCCGTCATACATCGAGGTCGGTGCCGAAGAATGCGTTGCGTAATAGATTATAATAACCGATGTTGCGTTATAATAGATAGGGTAAACGGTTGCATTAGGATTTCAGATTCTTTCGAAGCACGTATCCATCCCCTCTAGACATAGTCTTAGCGTAGGGTTCCTGATCTCCTCATTTCCTCGCGCAGACATCAAGCCTTCCAATATCCTGCTCGACAAGAAAGGCAAAATCAAACTCTGCGATTTCGGAATCAGCACAAAATTGACCGATTCAATCGCGAAGACTAAAGACGTAGGATGTCGCCCTTATATGGCAGTTAGTGTAGCTATAGTGTAGCCTTATATGGCAGTTAGTGTAGCTTTAGTGTAGCTTTAGTGTAGCCTTATATGGCAGTTAGTGTAGCTTTAGTGTAGCCTTATATGGCAGTTAGTGTAGCCTTAGTGTAGCCTTATATGGCAGTTAGTGTAGCTTTAGTGTAGCCTTATATGGCAGTTAGTGTAGCTTTAGTGTAGCCTTATATGGCAGTTAGTGTAGCTTTAGTGTAGCCTTATATGGCAGTTAGTGTAGCTTTAGTGTAGCCTTATATGGCAGTTAGTGTAGCTTTAGTGTAGCCTTATATGGCAGTTAGTGTAGCTTTAGTGTAGCTTAGTGTAGCCTTAGTGTAGCGTTAGTCTAGCGTTAGTGTAGCAGTTCAATAGCGTAGGTACGCCGCGGGGTCGTAGCCGCCGGTGACCTTTGAACCCGCACGCAGCCGGAGCGCATCGACCCGCAGATGCAGAACTACGACATTCGGTCGGACGTGTGGTCGCTGGGCATTACGTTGATGGAGGTCGCGACGGGCAAGTTTCCGTACCCGGCTTGGGACACCGTGTTCCAACAACTCAACGACATCCTGAAATCACCGGCCCCGCGAATCGACAACTCTGACAATCGGTTCTCAAACTACTTCGTGAACTTCGTTCACCGTTGGTTAGTGGCCCGGATCTACTAACTCCATACTCTAGTAGCCCCATACTCCACTAACCCCATACACTACTAACTCCATACTCTAGTAGCCCCATACTCCACTAGCCCCATACACTACTAACTCCATACTCTAGTAGCCCCATACTCCACTAGCCCCATATACTACTAACTCCATACTCCACTAGCTCCGTACTCTACTAACTCCATACTCTACTAGCTCCATACTCCACTAGCCCCGTACTCTACTAACTCCATACTCTACTAGCCCCGTACTCTACTAACTCCATACTCTACTAGCCCCATACTATACTAGCTCCATACTCTACTAGCCCCATACTCTACTAACTCCATACTCTACTAACTCCATACTCTACTAGCCCCATACTCTACTAGCTCCATACTCTACTAGCTTCATACTCTACTAGCCCCATACTCTACTAGCCCCATACTCTACTAGGTCCATACTCTATTAGCTCCATACACACAATAATTATGAATCATGACAAATTTCTTATATATTATTTAGCTTATATTTTTTAAAGATTATTATTCTACATGATTTATAAGTTCTTATTGATCGAATAATTTGGCTCAATTTTCAGTTTGGTTCACAATCACGCAGAAAGACCAAAGTATGAAGTTCTTTTGGTAAGCAAATCATAAATAGTTATTGTCTTCTTCAAACATTAATATTTTATATTATTTGCATTAGCTCTAGAGCTTTTAGGTTATGTCAAATGTCAAATGTCGTGGTAAGGTTATCTTATTTCAAATGTAATGGTAAGGTTATGACTTATATCAAATATCATGGTAAGTTTGTTTTATGTCAAATGTAATAGTAAGGTTATGTCAAATGTAATAATAATGTAGGGTCATATTTATAATATATTTTAAATTAAATATATCACTTATTTAAAAATATAGTGGTATCACTTTAGAGTATTGTTATAGTAGAAATATTTGTAATAATAATTATTTATTAAATCTCTAAAAACTGTAAAAAAATTTGTTCAAATATCACAAATATTTTTAAATCACAATATATATGTATATAGTTTTTTAAATAATAATTTGCAAGATAATATCTAAAGTAAATATTAATATACAAATTAATATTCTATAATATAATAATTTGTAATTCCAAGTGTGAAGATTTTTTCTGTATAAAATATTATGGATTTAAAATATGATTTTTAACTGCATAATATACAAATGAATTGCTAAATGGATTATTATTTAAATATACATAACCTGTACTAAAAAGTGTTTTAATTATATTTAATATATTATTAGAATAATAATAAATAATGTGATTACATAGTTTACTGATTTGTTTTCAAGAATATTGTAACTTTTATAAATATTATGATATAGGCATATAATTATATAATTCTGATGAATTACTATAACAGATTATTATATATTGACAATGTCCTCGATGATAAAGATTTCTATACTTTTTTAAGGACCATTTAACTCGCAAAGCTCTGATTCTAAATTTCCTTATTTATGCACCTCATTTTCTAGAATGATCCGTATATAAAATACAACGAAAAGAAATCTATGAATATAGATGTCTACATCTCTGAAATTCTACTCGAGATAAAGAAAGAATCACTTCAATGAGTGTTCGCCGCAATATGAATTGTGGCGTCGAGGAGAGAGGCAAGGAGGAGAGAGGAGAGAGGCAAGGAGGAGAGAGGAGAGAGAGGCAAGGAGGAGAAGAAATGGTAGAGAGAAGATTGTACTACATGCAAGCAAATGTGTTTTTGTAAATTGTTTTATAGGAATTGTTATTTAGTTTATACACACCATCAACGAAATTGTACAACAATTGTGTCCCCAAACAACTCCCAACTCGTATAAATATTAAATACACCACTCGTACTGCAATCGAATGTACCCACTTGTACCCTATCAAATAACCAATTATATATCCGATTCCCCATAGACTAAACCATTTATATCCCCCGTTATAATCAATACCATATACCAATGAAATTAGCAACTTAGGACCACATCGAGTACCCCAGCAAGTGGGTCCACCGAACAGCCAAACAAATTACCATTTCTCACTCGTCACTTGAACCAATTCGTAGCATAACAATGCCCACATTATTTAATCCCAATATATTATTACAATAATTATAACAATAAATATATGTATATACAATTTATTTGTATTCATTTGAAATCGACGTACGAGATCGTGAGATAGATAATAATCTATATAATAAGGATTGTAATTGTACTCGTGGAATTGTACTTAAGGAATGCGATCCGACAATAAATGAGTAATAACGTCGAACAGGAGTAATAATGTTTGGAAAGTTGGAAGTAAAGTTTATAAAAATAAATGTATGTAAACCTTAGAGAAGAAACTCGACTAACCTACTCGGCCGGGGAAGAGGCTTCGAGAAATCCTCGAAGCCTCTGTAGAGTACTACGGAGATACGATAACGACGTCGAAGTGTCCGGGACTCAGATGTCCCAGCTGAACAGGTGGTGTTTGATGAGCATGTCCTTGACGCCGTCCTTGATTGGCTGGTTTATGGATTGCGTGGATTTCATGCACAACTCCCAATCGGTGGACAGGATAAACGAGTAACTGCACAGCAACCTGAGGGAAGGGGGTCGGTGGCGGTGGCGGCTACGGCTTGCTAACCTTTGAACTACGGCACGGACATGCATACGCGACGGCATGCCTTTGTGTAAAACAATTAGATAACGTCGTAAATAACGTGTAGAAAAACTAACAAATCAAACAACTATTCTATTCTACACGAATGCAGGCTTCGCAGTTGTGAGATCACTTTGCATTGGAATCGAAATGAACAATTTACAGTAATTATATAACCTTGTACGGGGTTTCAGGTATTGCACTCCACCCTATTTGCTATCTCCCTTCCTTAATTGACAACTCCTCCTCCACCTCCACCTCCACATACACCTCCACATACACCTCCTCCTCTTCCACCTAGGCCCCCACTAACCCTGCCCACTAGTCCCTAGGTCTCCCAGCTGAATAGGTGTTATTACCCTCCACATAGGCCCCCACTAACCCCGCCCACTAGGCCCCCACTAACCCCCCCACTAACCCCGCCCACTAGGCCCCCACTAACCCCGCCCACTAGGCCCTAGGTCTCCCAGCTGAAGAGATGGTGTTTCCCCCCACCTAGGCCCCCAATAACCCCACTAACCCCGCCCACTAGGCCCTAGGTCTCCCAGCTGAAGAGATGGTGTTTCCCCCCACCTAAGCCCCCACTAACCCCGCCCACTAGGCCCCCACTAACCCCCCCCCCACCCACTAGGCCCCCACTAACCCCGCCTACTAGGCCCCCACTAACCCCGCCCACTAGGCCCTAGGTCTCCCAGCTGAAGAGATGGTGTTTCCCTCCACCTAGGCCCCCACTAACCCCGCCCACTAGGCCCTAGGTCTCCCAGCTGAAGAGATGGTGTTTCCCTCCACCTAGGCCCCCACTAACCCCGCCCACTAGGCCCCCACTAACCCCGCCCACTAGGCCCTAGGTCTCCCAGCTGAAGAGATGGTGTTTCCCCCCACCTAGGCCCCCACTAACCCCGCCCACTAGGCCCCCACTAACCCCGCCCACTAGGCCCCCACTAACCCCGCCCACTAGGCCCCCACTAACCCCGCACACTAACCCCCCGCCCACTAGGCCCCCACTAACCCCGCCCACTAACCCCGCCTACTAGGCCCCCACTAACCCCGCCCACTAGGCCCTAGGTCTCCCAGCTGAAGAGATGGTGTTTCCCTCCACCTAGGCCCCCACTAACCCCGCCCACTAGGCCCTAGGTCTCCCAGCTGAAGAGATGTTGTTACCCTCCACCTAGGCCCCACACTAACCCCGCCCACTAACCCCCCCCCCCCGCCCACTAGGCCCCCACTAACCCCGCCCACTAGGCCCCCACTAACCCCGCCCACTAACCCCGCCCACTAGGCCCTAGGTCTCCCAGCTGAAGAGATGTTGTTACCCTCCACCTAGGCCCCCCACTAACCCCGCCCACTAACCCCCCCCCCCCGCCCACTAACCCCGCCCACTAGGCCCCCACTAACCCCCCGCCCACTAGGCCCCCACTAACCCCGCCCACTAACCCCGCCCACTAGGCCCCCACTAACCCCGCCCACTAGGCCCTAGGTCTCCCAGCTGAAGAGATGGTGTTTCCCCCCACCTAGGCCCCCACTAACCCCGCCCACTAGGCCACACTAACCCCGCCCACTAGGCCCCCACTAACCCCGCCCACTAGGCCCCCACTAACCCCGCCCACTAGGCCCTAGGTCTCCCAGCTGAAGAGATGGTGTTTCACGAGCATCTCGCGTACGTCTGTTCGTATTCCGGCTATTTTCGACAGCTTGAAACGAGCCGCGGTCAACTGACCACGGGGGCCGCTAGCCCCGGTAATCGCCTCCCGGTTGGCGTTCAGGCGAAACGCCAGCGCCGCTAACACCCTGGCGGCAGCGACGACAACGACGACGACGACGACGTGCAAAGATGATAGGAACAAACGATGGAAAACGAAATTGAGAATATGTTTCATTTCGGCACATTTTACGAAAGCCCCGGAAAAGGCAGCGACGCGATAAGCAGAGATTGACGCTAAACAATATTTCTAATAGGTGTTCCCTCGTATGGGATAATGAATGTATAACCTAATTTCTCTAATAGGTGTTCCCTCGTATGGGATAATGAATGCATAACCTAATTTCTCTAATAGGTGTTCCCTCGTATGGGATAATGAATGCATAACCTAATTTCTCTAATAGGTGTTCCCTCGTATGGGATAATGAATGTATAACCTAATTTCTCTAACGTAGGTGTTCCCTCGTATGGGATAATGAATGTATAACCTAATTTCTCTAATAGGTGTTCCCTCGTATGGGATAATGAATGTATAACCTAATTTCTCTAATAGGTGTTCCCTCGTATGGGATAATGAATGTATAACCTAATTTCTCTAATAGGTGTTCCCTCGTATGGGATAATGAATGTATAACCTAATTTCTCTAATAGGTGTTCCCTCGTATGGGATAATGAATGTATAACCTAATTTCTCTAATAGGTGTTCCCTCGTATGGGATAATGAATGTATAACCTAATTTCTCTAATAGGTGTTCCCTCGTATGGGATAATGAAGGCATAACCTAATTTCTCTAACTTAGGTTTAACGTAAAAATAGCCAGATATTAATTGAAATATGATTCCGTCGAGATTTCTAAATTCTTTTCAATCATTTCTTTTATATTCCAATCAATTTAATTTGTATTCGCATATTAAGTTTAAGTTAGTTTTGATTAATTACGAGCGCAAATTGTAATTTAAATATATTATTAGTACATCGAATATAAATATGTTTCCCTTTATCTAAAATTGAATGTATTTTATATACAACTCTATTAAAAGCAAGTGTAATCTAATCACATTAGATCAATCTAAATGTCGGCGAGACGGGATCACCCTTACCTGAGTTCGCATTTCACCTGCACCCAGCCCGGAGATCTCATGAAAGACCACGGATGGTACCATTTCTCGACAACCTCCTGACAGGAACACAGCGTCTCGAGCCACAAGTGTAGAACCTGTTCGCTGCGGCCACGTAGGAGTAGTTTAAGCGAACGAAGCGAGACAATCGCGGAGCTCTTATGGAGTATCAGGAATTTTGCGGAGTTCAACGTAAAAGCATAGAGAAATTTTAATTTTATAGCTACAAAAATAGCGGGAAAACTAATGAACAAGATATTAAATTATTAATTTGTATTTGTAATAAAATAAATGTATTTAAAAAATTATAAATATAATAATTTTCTTCTCGTAGATAAAAATAACGTGGACAAAATAGTTAATTTATTATTTGTATGTCTGAAAAGTACATTAAAATTATAAAATAATTAATATTTAAAGTTAAATATTAACTTTACATAAACTTTAATTAATATTGTATAATACATTTTAATTAATATATACTTAGATATATAATAGATCCCAAAAATATTAATTATCAAAATATATCTATTCCATAATTCAAACCCAATCCTAAACTACTTTGTTTTTGATATTAATTCTTTGAAATAAAAATAGATACAATATACTTATTAAATGAACATTGATATATAAAGTTGATTCAAATATTATTATTTAAATTATTTGTATGGAATAAATCAAAAGTGAATTAAACAGATTGTAAAAAAGTAAAATAAATTGTTAAATTGTCTAAATATTCAAATGAATTTAATTTTGTAAAGGATCACAGCCAAGTAATCAATGAAATCAAATTGTTGGTGAACTTTGCCAAACAAAACAATGTAGAGACTATATTGTATTTTCAATGTAGAGACTATATTGTATTTTCAATGTAGAAACTATATTGTATTTTCAATGTAGAAACTTTATTGTATTTTCAATGTAGAGACTATATTGTATTTTCAATGTAGAGACTATATTGTATTTTCAATGTCGAAACTATATTGTATTTTCAATGTAGAGACTATATTGTATTTTTAATGTAGAGACTATATTGTATTTTCAGTTCATAATATTTTTGACGGTGATATGATAATATTCTTAAATAAAGAGTCTTTATATTTAATTGTTATACAAGAATCATGAAAATTAATAATATTAAAATTTGCAGGAAAGTATATTCTATAAGAACACCACTTAAAATACAACCCTATACTTTCCCCATAGTACTAACTTGAGACCACAGCATATCAAGGATCTGAACTTGACGTCCATTTGAGCATGGACAGCGTCGTGTGTTAAATTTACAGATTGTACAGACTAGGAAGCGAAGAGAGGTGGTGTGAAGGGAAGGGAGTTAGTGGGAAGGGAAGGGAAGAGGGTTAGTGGGAAGGTAAGGGAGTTAGTGGGAAGGGAAGGGAAGGGAGTTAGTGGGAAGGGAAGGGAATGGAGTTAGTGGGAAGGGAAGGGAAGAGAGTTAGTGGGAAGGGAAGGGAAGAGAGTTAGTGGGAAGGGAAGGGAGTTAGTGGGAAGGGAAGGGAAGAGAGTTAGTGGGAAGGGAAGGGAAGAGAGTTATTGGGAAGGGAAGGGAAGGGAGTTAGTGGGAAGGGAAGGGAAGAGAGTTAGTGGGAAGGGAAGGGAAGAGAGGTGGTGTGAAGGAAAGGGAAGGGAGTTAGTGGGAAGGGAAGGGAGTTAGTGGGAAGGGAAGGGATCAGAGTTAGTGTGAAGGGAAGAGAGTTAGTGGGAAGGGAAGGGAAGGGAGTTAGTGGTAAGGAAAGGGAGTTAGTGGGAAGGGAAGGGAAGAGAGTTAGTGTGAAGGGAAGAGAGTTAGTGGGAAGGGAAGGGAGTTAGTGGGAAGGGAAGGGAGTTAGTGAGAAGGGAAGGGAGTTAGTGGGAAGGGAAGGGAAGGGAGTTAGTGGGAAGGGAAGGGAGTTAGTGGGAAGGGAAGGGAAGAGAGTTAGTGGGAAGGGAAGGGAAGGGAAGAGAGTTAGTGTGAAGGGAAGAGAGTTAGTGGGAAGGGAAGGGAAGAGAGTTAGTTTGAAGGGAAGGGAAGGGAGTTAGTGTAAAGGGAAGGGAAGAGAGTTAGTGGGAAGGGAAGGGAAGGGAGTTAGTGGGAAGGGAAGGGAAGGGAGTTAGTGGGAAGGGAAGGGAAGAGAGTTAGTGGGAAGGGAAGGGAAGAGAGTTAGTGGGAAGGGAAGGGAAGAGAGTTAGTTGGAAGGGAAGGGAGTTAGTGGGAAGGGAAGGGAAGGGAGTTAGTGGGAAGGGAAGGGAGTTAGTGGGAAGGGAAGGGAAGAGAGTTAGTGGGAAGGGAAGGGAAGAGAGTTAGTGGGAAGGGAAGGGAGTTAGTGGGAAGGGAAGGGAAGAGAGTTAGTGTGAAGGGAAGAGAGTTAGTGGGAAGGGAAGGGAAGGGAGTTAGTGGGAAGGGAAGGGAGTTAGTGGGAAGGGAAGAGAGTTAGTGTGAAGGAAAGGGAAGAGAGTTAGTGTGAAGAGAAGGGAAGAGAGTTAGTTTAATCATCAATACTTACTAACCCTATATAGAATTTCTTCGGGAGTCAGTACTTTTCCGTCTTCATCCAGTCTGAGGCAAGTATTTAGAGTAGTGGGGAGGGTAGAAATAGAGGTGGAGATGTAGAAAGAGCATGGCGAGGGCGGAGACGGGTGTAGATAAAGTAAAGAAATGTATTGGGAGAGAAGAGAGAGAGGGGGAGACAATAAGGAAGAGGAGGGATACAAAGTGCCACGAGAGGGAGAAGAGGTTGGATACAACTACAGACCTGTAAGTCTTACAAAGAACCAGTCGCGAATACACCGAATTGAAATCCTTCTCTACTTCTTTGCTTGAAGCCTAGAATTTATTAAAACATATCAGAATCTCTGAATGCCGACGATATTAAACTAAAATTAACGCTGAATTCACTCCAGAAATTCGTCAAAATCGCGAATAATTTAATTACGTCATCGTGAAACATATTGTGGTAAATATATTGTTACGCAATCGCACCTGTTCTATAAATAGCCACGGATGGCCTGGACCGACAAGTAGAGACGAACGCTTGAGGCCGTGCTCAAAGATAGCCTTCATGGCAGCGCAGAACCTGATATTGTAATAAAACCCGTATATATACACTGAATATACAATGCTATTGTAATCGTTATTCGTCGATGAATTCAATATAGCCGTAACAATAGTAGGCTGTTGGATACCCGTTTAAATAGATATAAATAGATGATATCTATTCTTATGCATCTCTCAATTGTTTGTATACAAATTAAAACGTGCAAAGAAATAGAATTAATTTAAAAGTGGAATTGTAAAAACTATTTTTGTGAATATATAACTAGAAAATAAGAATATTTCTTATTTATATATATATATTTATATATAATACATCTTTACTTTACACTAATTTTGCAATAGTAGCATTAAATTATTAAATTGAACAAAATTTCCAAATAAAAATGCTATTTTATAAATAATAACAAATATTCAAAAAATTCGCGAAATTAAGAAAAACAATTAATCGCAGAAATTTACATTTGAAAATGTCGTTATCATTTATAACAAACATCACCTCGAGCGAACCCTCGCCATCGACCTATAGCCCTACCCCATAACGAGACCCGCACGAACACTCCTCGGACGAGGTCCGTAATCGCCTCGGAGATAGTGTCGTCTCCGGCACTGCTGTAGAACTTCGAACGCTCATCGAGGAGTTCCACGAATTTCGCCGGAAACCATCCGTGCAAACCATTCAACTCCCCGATCCAACAGTGCTCGTCACGTTGAGAGACGATCTGCGCAGAAATGGGCGTGGTCTAAGGGCGTGTGTGTTCTGAGGGGGCGTGGTCAATGGGTGTGGTCTAGGGTGTGTGGTCTAGGGGTGTGGTCAATAGGTGTGTTCTAAGGGCATGTGTGTTCTGGGGGGGCGTGGTCAATGGGCGTGGTCTAGGGGGTGTGGTCAATAGGCGTGTTCTAAGGGCATGTGTGTTCTGAGGGGGCGTGGTCTAGGGGATGTGGTCAAGGGGGGGGGTGGTCAAGGGGTGTGGTCAAGGGGATGTGGTCAAGGGGGTGTGTTCAAGGGTATGTGGTCAAGGGGATGTGGTCAAGGGGTGTGGTCTAGGGGGTGTGGTCAAGGGGGTGTGGTCAATAGGCGTGTTCTAAGGGCGTGTGTGTTCTGAGGGGACGTGGTCAAGAAGGTGTAGTCAATGGGCGTGTGGTCAAGGGTGTGTAGTTAATGGGGTGTGGTCAAGGGGGCGTGGTCTACGGTGGGTGCTCGACGGCGTAGACGTGTAACCGTGATGACGTCATTCCTCCTGAAGCCGAGTTCGTCGTCATCGTGCCTTTCGAAGTCTAACAGAGCCTTGGCACGGCGGCGTCTGTTACGAGCGACACTGACGTAGTTGTCGATGTCGCGTTGGTGGGACTCCATAGAGTAGTCGGGCTGAAGATTCTGTAGGGGGGGGGGAAGTGGGGGAAGTGGTGGGAGTAGGGAGAGAAAGGATGGGGTTTAGCTAGGATAATTTGTGGTCGATTAAATTTGTTCAATTTGTTAAAAAATAATCAACGAAATGTTTGAAACTCGTGGAGTAGAGTTACTAGGGTCGTTGCTAGGGTCGTTGCTAGGGGTGCTGATAGTGACGGTATGGCGTTGCTAGGGGCGTGGCTATCGCATCGCTTAGGTTGTAGCTATGGCGTTGCTAAGCGTTTGACCAACTGTCTTGTGGTTACCAGGGTCGATGGACTGGAAGTGTCGTGCCAATTGCATAATGGAATCCCTCAGGTCGACGAGGAGTTCAGTTTGGCAGATGTTCTTAGCCTTGTCACCAGGGTAAGAGACAGTCTCAGTGTGCCACAAGAGCATGCCAATAAGGGAACGAGACTGACGTACATGTCTCTTGCTTAAAGTCTGGAGAGGGGGGAGGAGTAGGGTTTGGGTGGGGGGAGGGAGGGAGGAGGGGGAGGGAGGGAGGGAGGGAGGGAGGGAGGGAGGGAGGGAGGGAGGGAGGGGGGTGGGGAAGGAAGGGAGGAGGGAGGGAAAGGGCATGAGTGGTGATTGGTATATTAAGGTTGTGAGAGTTTAACCTACTTACTAAAGGATATCTACGACTACCTGTTTGGGCAAATTCTGTGACTTTTCAGGATTCACTAGCGCCCCCTGTTCGGCCAATAGGTACCCGAGGTGTTTACGTCGACACGCCTCGATGGTAATGTCAGATAGAGTTCCAGACACCTCCATTGACACCTGACACAAAGGAGGGCTGCGTAAGTGGGTGTACACGGGGGACCCTGATTATAAATCTCTCGTTCATTATTTACCTTGCAACTAAAACCCACTTCCCATCTACTCCCCCTATCTCTACAGCCCCCTAATTACTATGTCGTTCATTTCCCTTTCTCGGCATGGCAACTTCGACGTTGCTGGACTCCCACCTTCCTCTCCTACCATTCTCCATCTACCTTTGCGCTTCCTGTCACGTCAAATAACCTTAATTAACTTGTCAACGTCAGTAACTTGACTTGTCAGATAACCTTAATTAACTTGTCAACGTCAGTAACTTGTCACGTCAGATAACCTTAATTAACTTGTCAACGTCAGTAACTTGACTTGTCAGATAACCTAAATTAACTTGTCAACGTCAGTAACTTGACTTGTCAGATAACCTTAATTAACTTGTCAACGTCAGTAACTTGACTTGTCAGATAACCTTAATTAACTTGTCAAAGTCAGTAACTTGACTTGTCAGATAACCTTAATTAACTTGTCAACGTCAGTAACTTGACTTGTCAGATAACCTTAATTAACTTGTCAACGTCAGTAACTTGACTTGTCAGATAACCTTAATTAACTTGTCAACGTCAGTAACTTGACTTGTCAGATAACCTTAATTAACTTGTCAAAGTCAGTAACTTGACTTGTCAGATAACCTTAATTAACTTGTCACGTCAGATAACCTTAATTAACTTGTCAACGTCAGTAACTTGTCACGTCAGATAACCTTAATTAACTTGTCAAAGTCAGTAACTTGTCACGTCAGATAACCTTAATTAACTTGTCAAAGTCAGTAACTTGACTTGTCAGATAACCTTAATTAACTTGTCAACGTAAGTAACTTGACTTGTCAGATAACCTTAATTAACTTGTCAACGTCAGTAACTTGACTTGTCAGATAACCTTAATTAACTTGTCAAAGTCAGTAACTTGACTTGTCAGATAACCTTAATTAACTTGTCAACGTCAGTAACTTGACTTGTCAGATAACCTTAATTAACCTGTCAACGTCAGTAACTTGACATGTCAGATAACCTTAATTAACCTGTCAACGTCAGTAACTTGACTTATCAGATAACCTTAATTAACTTGTCAACGTCAGTAACTTGACTTATCAGATAACCTTAATTAACTTGTCAACGTCAGTAACTTGTCATGTCAGATAACCTTAATTAACTTGTCAAAGTCAGTAACTTGACTTGTCATGTCAGATAACCTTAATTAACTTGTCAACGTCAGTAACTTGACTTGTCAGATAACCTTAATTAACTTGTCAACGTCAGTAACTTGACTTGTCAGATAACCTTAATTAACTTGTCAACGTCAGTAACTTGACTTGTCAGATAACCTTAATTAACTTGTCAACGTCAGTAACTTGACTTGTCAGATAACCTTAATTAACTTGTCAAAGTCAGTAACTTGACTTGTCAGATAACCTTAATTAACTTGTCAACGTCAGTAACTTGACTTGTCAGATAACCTTAATTAACTTGTCAACGTCAGTAACTTGACTTGTCAGATAACCTTAATTAACTTGTCAACGTCGGTAACTTGACTCGGCACGTCAGATAATACGTTAAAGATTTCGGCGGAATTGTTCAATGATAACAAATGTTCTTCCTGAGTTGGGTAGAGGAAGAGAGAGAGGGGGTGAGAGAGGGGGTTAGAGATAAGGGGAAGGGAAGAGAGAAAGGGTGAGAGATAATGGGAAGGGAAGAGAGAAAGGGTGAGAGATAAGGAGAGGGGAAGAGAGAGGGGGTTAGAGATAAGGGGAAGGGAAGAGAGAAAGGGTGAGAGATAAGGGGAAGGGAAGAGAGAAAGGGTGAGAGATAAGGGGAAGTGAAGAGAGATGAGATGAGAGATAAGGGGAAAGGAAGAGAAGGGGAAGGGAAGAGAGAAAGGGTGAGAGATAAGGGGAAGGGAAGAGAGAAAGGGTGAGAGATAAGGGGAAGTGAAGAGAGATGAGATGAGAGATAAGGGGAAATGAAGGTAGAGAGGGTGAGAGATAAGGGGAAGGGAAGAGAGATGAGATGAGAGATAAGGGGAAAGGAAGAGAGAGGGGGTGAGAGATAAGGGGAAGGGAAGAGAGAAAGGGTGAGGGAAGAGAGAAAGGGTGAGAGATAAGGGGAAGTGAAGAGAGATGAGATGAGAGATAAGGGGAAAGGAAGGTAGAGAGGGTGAGAGATAAGGGGAAGGGAAGAGAGAGGAGGTGAGATATAAGGGAGGAGAGGGAGGAGGAGGAGAGGTAGGAAGAGAGGAAGGAAGAGGGAGGAGAGGTAGGAAGAGAGGGACGAGAGGGACGAGAAGGAGAGGGAGGAGAAAGAGGAGAGGTAGGAGGAGAGGTCGGAAGAAAGGGTTGAGGAGAGGTAGGAATAGAGGGAGGAGGAGGAGAGGGAGGAAGAGAGGTAGAAGGAGGAAAGGAGAGGAGGAGGAGAGGGGAGGTGGAGGAAGAGAAGGAGGAGAGGTAGAAGGAGGAGAGGGAGGAGGAGAGGGAGGAGGAGGGGAGGGAGGAAGAGAGGGAGAAGGAGAAGAGGTAAAAGGAGGAGAGGGAGGAGGAGAAGGAGAAGGAGGGGAGGGAGGAAGAGAGGGAGGAGGAGGAGAGATAGAAGGAGGAGAGGGAGGAGGAAGAGAGGTATAAGGAGGAGAGGGGGGAGGAAGAGAGAGAGAGGAAGAGAGGAAGGATGAGGAGAGGGAGGATTAGGAGAGGGAGGAGGAGGAGAGGGAGGATTAGGAGAGGGAGGAGGAGGAGAGGGAGGATGAGGAGAGGGAGGAGGAAGAGAGGGAGGAGGAGGAGGAGAGGGATGAGGAGGAGAGGGAGGATGAGGAGAGGGAGGAGGAGGAAGAGAGGGAGAAGGAGGAGAGGAAGGAGGAGAGGGAGGATGAGGAGAGGGAGGATGAGGAGGAGATATGAACACTATGAAATGCTAACACGAAGTGACCATTTTGAAATGTGACAAAGTCATTTGCATTTACAAAGACTGTAATAGTTTGTAATATAATCTTCGTAAATATACGTATCGTGTTACAGGTGAGTGGTGCACACAAGTATGAGGTGCCTGGATTCGGAGATGGCCAGTCGCCTGCGTACCTTAAGTTTCAACATGCCCATTGTGATTTGGAAGAAGACGATGGAGCCCTCGTAAAAAAACAGATCCCAAATTCGCAGCAAAACCTACAAATATGTTAAAAACTTGATTGGGAAGGTCGGAAAGGGAGGGAAAGAGTGGGAAAGGTGTGAAATAGAGAGAAAAGGGAGGGAAAGAGTGGAAGAGATATATAAGTAATATAGAGAGACTAGGAATATATAATAGAAAAATATAAACAATTTCTGATTATAAGATATTTTGGTAACCGGATATTAATTATTAATAATTGTATATTATTAGAGATTACTCGTACTAGGAAAAAAATATCCAATATCCGATATATAACGAGGGATGCCTTAACTATGCCCCACATTAGACATAGGGGTCATGGCAGGGAGGGGGCTGACCTTGGTGTGCACGACCGACGAGAAGGCCGTGAGGAACCAATGAAGCGAGATCAAAGACAATTCGATGTCGTGTTCGCTGAGCAGGGCGTCGATGGCAGGTAAATGACTCGCCAAGAGTTGTCGGAGTACCCGTTGGTCGGCCTGCGGGGTCACCAGGGGTCACCAGGGGGTGACGAGGGGTCAAACGAAGTCGAGGCCGTCGCGTGTGTTTTTAACTAATGAAATTACGGTTGACCCACGAAGTTATCAAATCGCCGTAGCAACGGAATTCAACTCACTTTATAGTCTGTGAAGTATTGACCTAGACCAACGGACCTATTGACCCCGGAGAACTGACCTGGACACCAATCAGAGTGTTATTGTAATAAGAGACAGGAAGTAGGTCTTCGATGATGCTACACATCATCCAAAATACATCTTCTTCTTCAAGGAACATCAGCAGAGAGGCGGCAATCTGTAATGGGGTGGGGTGAGGTAGGGGGTGAGATAGGGGGTAGGTAGTGTTGAGGTAGGGGGTGAGATAGGGCCTGAGATAGGGCCTGAGGTATGGGGTAGGTAGGGGGTGAGGTAGGGGGTAGGTAGGGGGTGAGGTAGGGCCTGAGGTATGGGGTAGATAGGGGGTAGGTAGGGGGTGAGATAGGGCCTGAGATAGGGGTGATATAGGAGGTGATGTAGGAGGTGATGTAGGGGGTGAGGTAGGGGGTAGGCATGGGGTGAGGTAGGGGGTAGGTAGGGGGTGAGATAGAGGGTAGGTAGTGTTGAGATAGGGCCTGAGATAGGGCCTGAGGTATGGGGTAGGTAGGAGGTGAGATATGGGGTAGGTAGGGTTGAGGTAGGTGTGAGATAGGGCCTGAGATAGGGCCTGAGGTATGGGGTAGGTAGGAGGTGAGATAGGGCCTGGGATAGGGGGTGATATAGGATGTGATGTAGGAGGTGATGTAGCGGGTGATGTAGGGGGTGAGGTAGGGGGTAGGCATGGGGTGAGGTAGGGGTAGGTAGGGGGTGAGATAGGGGGTGATGTAGGAGGTGATGTAGGAGGTGAGGTAGGGGATGATGTAGGGTGTAGGTAGGGGGTGATGTAGGGTGTAGGTAGGGGGTGAGATAGGGCCTGAGATAGGGGGTATGTAGGGGTGATGTAGGGTTGAGGTAGGGGTAGGTAGTGGGTGAGGTAAGTGTGAGGTAGGGGGTATGTAGGGGGTGATGTAGGATTGAGGTAGGAGGTAGGTAGGGGTGAGGTAGGTGTGAGGTAGGGTAGGTAGGGGTGAGGTAGGGGGTATGTAGGGGGTGATGTAGGGTGTAGGTAGGGGGTATGTAGGGGATGATGTAGGGTGTAGATAGGGGGTATGTAGGGGGTGATGTAGGATTGAGGTAGGGGGTAGGTAGGGGGTGAGATAGGGGGTATGTAGGGGGTGATGTAGGGTGTAGGTAGGGGGTATGTAGGGGGTGATGTAGGGTTGAGGTAGGGGGTAGGTAGGGGGTGAGGTAGGGGGTATGTAGGGGTGATGTAGGGTATAGGTAGGGGGTATGTAGGGGATGATGTAGGGTTGAGGTAGGGTAGGTAGTGGGTGATGTAGGGTGTAGGTAGGGGGTATGTAGGGGGTGATGTAGGGTTGAGGTAGGGTGTAGGTAGGGGGTATGTAGGGGGTGATGTAGGGTTGAGGTAGGGTGTAGGTAGGGGGTGATGTAGGGTGTAGGTAGGAGGTGAGATAGGGCCTGAGATAGGGGGTATGTAGGGTTGAGGTAAGGGGTAGGTAGTGGGTGAGGTAGGGGTTAGGTGGGGGTAGGTAGTGGGTGAGCTAGGGGTAAGGTAGGTGTGAGGTAGGGGGTGGGTAGGTGTGAGGTAAGTGTGAGATAGGGGGTAGGTAGGGGTGATGTAGGGTGTAGGTAGGTGTGAGATAGGGGGTAGGTAGTGGGGTATGTAGGGTTGAGGTGGGGGTAGGTAGTGGGTAATATAGGGCCTGAGATAGGGGATGATGTAGGGTTGAGGTAGGGGGCAGGTAGGGGTGAGGTAGGGGTAAGGTAGGAGCTCTATCAGGATATATTTTAGTTAGGTATTTCTGAATGACTTAAAATAAAGATTTAAATAAATGTATAATTTCACAAAATAGTAATTATACAATATATTTGTAAAGAAATGTTATCAATATATAATTAGATGTATATCTATATAATATATATAATTAGATGTATATATAATTAGATGTATATATAATTAGATGTATATATAATTAGATGTATATATAATTAGATGTATATATAATTAGATGTATATATAATTAGATATATATATATAATGCCTATTCAAACCATGCCGGTACCCTGGCAGTATCCAATGTCGGTGTAAAGCCAACCAATGGATCTTAGGACACGACGTAAACGTCCAATACCAGTACTACCAATGTTACAGAAACATGCATTACTGGGTAGGGTACGTATTAGGTCCTGCAAGAGAAGAGGAGGGGTGTTAAGGGGTTTATGGGAGGTGGGTGTTAAGGGTTTATAGGGAGGTGGGTGTAAAGGGTTTACAGGGAGGTGGGGTGTAAAGGGTTTATGGGAGGTGGGGTGTAAGGGGTTTACAGGGAGGTGGGTGTTAAGGGGTTTACAGGGAGGTGGGTGTAAAGGGGTTTACAGGGAGGTGGGGTGTAAAGGGTTTACAGGGAGGTGGGTGTAAAGGGTCTATAGGGAGGTGGGGTGTAAAGGGTCTATAGGGAGGTGGGGTGTAAAGGGTCTATAGGGAGGTGGGGTGTAAAGGGTTTATGGGAGGTGGGGTATAATGGGTTTACAGGGAGGTGGGTGTAAAGGTTCTATAGGGAGGTGGGGTGTAAAGGGTTTATGGGAGGTAGGGTATAAGGGGTTTACAAGGAGGTGGGGTGTAAATGGTTTATGGGAGGTGGGGTATAAGGGGTTTATAAGGAGGTGGGTGTTAAGGGGTTTACAGGAAGGTGGGTGTAAAGGGTCTATAGGGAGGTGGGGTGTAAAGGGTGTAAGGGGTATATAGGGAGGTGGGGTGTAAAGGGTCTATAGGGAGGTGGGGTGTAAAGGGTTTACAGGGAGGTAGGTTATAAGGGGTGTAAGGGGTATAAAGGGTATATAGGGAGGTGGGTATAAGGGGTTTATAAGGTGGGTGTAAGGGGTTTATAAGGAGGTGGGGTGTAAATGATCTATAGGGAGGTGGGGTGTAAAGGGTTTACAGGGAGATAGGTTATAAGAGGTGTAAGGGGTATATAGGGAGGTAGGGTGTAAAGGGTGTAAGGGGTCTATACCGAGAATTGAATAACGTTGGCGTGTACTTTGACCTTTTCAATTTGTTTGGAGGTCACCGAGAGGTCGTTGTCCGACGACTTCACAAACTGCCTGTAGGTGGTGTCGGTGGTGTGTCGCCGCCTGGTGGCTCCGCACAATCGCTGCCAGATTTGCGCGCGAAGCGAATGCGGAATGCCGCGATCTCGAAGCAACGAACGCAGTTTGTCCGAACGCATCAACTGGTAGTCGATCTGGTCGGGGGGGGGCGAAGGCAACGGGAGGACCCATTAGCAGCGAACTTCTATTAAATACTCGATAGTGTACGAGTTTATGGAATATAATCGAATATATAACTATATAACTCACTTTTATATGTATATATTGATTTAGAGGACGCGTACATAAGAATAATACTATATTGATTACTAATCTAAACTTCAATTCTGTAAGGAGAATTATAAATCGCGGAGTTTTACGATGCAATTGAGATTCTATAATCATTGAAATTTAATAAATACATTAAATATTTCTATAAATAAATTTGTAATCGTCTTATTCAAATGATTACATTTTTATTAATCAAAGGTAAATATTATATAATATATAAAGAATATTTATATTAAAAAAATACTAATATAATTCACAGTTTTCAGCATAAAAAGGAGACTTTTAATGAAGAAATATATACATGTCTTCTCTATATGAATTTTATCTGGGATTAACTAATTGGCATCAATCATTTTAAGGTATTCATGACAGATAGCATCCAATAATGAATACTTATTTGACTTTGATATTACACAGCTACAAAAAGGTGTTTACACTATAAAAAGTATACTCGATACTTCACTGAAACTTCAATAGAACACCTTGCAGCATTTCGACTAAGAAATGGCTGGTTCTTCGATATAAAAAGCCATTAGTTAATACCTCGAAACCTCCGATACCGCTAGCATTACGCAACGGAACTTACGGAGCTACGATCTAGTAAACGATGCATAGGCTACCTTGTCCCAGGTGAGGTCGGCGACAGGTTTATTCTGGGTGAACTCGAGGTGAGCGCTCCACGTCAGTCTGTGGGAGTCGCATTCGACGAATGGCGTCGATAGCAGTTTGGACGAGTTTTCCTCGGGTCCGTCTGCGGGGTGGAGAGGCGAGAGGCAATGGATCGAGGAAGGAATAACGCAACGGGGATGAGCGAGGGGATTAGTAAATCGGTAGAATTGGAGGATGTCGGGAATACCAGGAAACTAGTCAATGCAACACTTTATTAACCTTCCTCTTCGACTTTAAATCCGAATTCATCGTATCTGTAATCCAACTGTCCATTTTTATCTTCTGGCTATAAAATGACATAACCTAATGTATTTGTACGTTGCGTATGTTTAGCGTAACATAATAATATTAATACATTATAAACATACAATAAATAATATACAATGATAGAGATGGTCTCTCAACCGATAACTGATATATCTCTTATGTTTGAAGACTTTTTAATAGCTTGAATTATTAATTGTGTAATGAATTTTAATAATCGTATTTTATATATAATATTATCATATCGCTTGTTTGTTTACATATTCTATAAAGTGGAGAATTCTAACAGCGCTATTAGGCTTTCCTAGTAAGTCTTGAGGCCACATGGAAGGTATGAGTGCAGAGAAAGGTCCTCCCGGTAGAGGAACATGTGATTTTTGACACGCATTCGAATCATCTTCATCTTCGGATAATGTTTCGACTATCGAATGGCACCGTATACAGTAATATGCAGTTATAGACTTATACTGATTTATAATAATTACCTACTACGCTAATTACCTTGTGCTTTTTTTCCACTGTATCCATCTGGTACTCCTAAAACCGAAGCTGACCAAATTCTGGATAAATCCATATTATATATAGCGATTATAATACAGTTTACTCGATTAGTTTTATAATACCATACTTAATAATATATGCAGGTAATATTGCATCTAAGTAATATAATACGAGATTTATCCTAACAAATGTACTAAAAAATAAATTGCATTGGTCTACATTTATATCCGTGGAATAGGGCAAGCACGTATTTTATCACGAAAATGCAAAACTACAATATGTATAATTGGAAAGTGGGTAAAACTTATTTTTAATCAAAATTACGGATTACAAATTAGTTTATATGTTTAACTTCATGTTCTATGATAATAATTAGTAAATGTACACAATAAATTATTATAATTATAATTTTACTAGGTTTGTTTATATTTTCATGCAAATTTAAAATGTGTTTATAAATATATAATCACGTGATAAATTTCAAATTCTGCAAGTTCTCTTTCTATTTTATTTATCATTATAACTATTTCTTTACTTCATTGATATTTTAACTTTTGATACCATTTATTTCATAATTTAGGTATTTATAATTTAGTGTTTCTTAATTAATATATACTACTGGATACAAATAACTATGACGAATGGAATAAGGACTTATAACAATGAGAATTTATATTATCCTAGCTATACAGAAACAATCTTTTTACATAAACGAGGGAAGCTAGAAAAGCAAAAAAAAATTACTATGCGATGGAAAAAATATATATTTATTCTTGAAAATGACCAATTATGCTACCACGTAGAAAGAAATCAGGTATGATAATATTACATATCAAATCCATTTGCTATGAGAATATATATGAACAATTTGACCCAATAATTAATTTATTTAATAAATAATATTCATTGTTAACAAATTAACCCATATAAAAAAGAATGGCTCAAATACTACCTAACATAATAATATAGATAAATAACTCTTCATTATTATACCTTAATAATGCAGCTATTACACACATACATATTGTCAAGAGTTTGGAAGCATACTTATAATGTATAAGGAAGATCAAAATGAGAATACCATTATTGCTTCGTAAACTATTTATTTTTTCTCTCGTTACATCTAGTTTGAATTGCAATTTTTGTCTAAAAAGGACTTCCAGATAAATTAATTAAAAATTCGACTATATCAAAAGGTCAGATCACGAAGTTCATATAACTTATCTAAACATGGAAATGCTCCTGTTTTAAATAAATGAAAGATGTATAGAGGATTCCAAAAAGACAGGGAATAATCTAAGATAATGTTACTAAATAATACAACACACTATTTCTATACACCTTCTTACCTTTATATAACTTATAATAATTCTGAAAACTAAGTTGATATATGATCTAACAAAAAAGTACTAATATTAATAAACCAACAATATAAATAGTTATTATGCTTTCATAATCGCAGTACCTATTCTCTATATTAAATTACTTACAAAACTCTAACTTTCTGAATCCTGATCTATTTTCGGAACAAACGTAAGACTTTTTATTTTTGGTTGAATCATGTAAAACTGACTTCTTGTATGTTTTTATTATTATTAACTAACTGTAATTTAGTAGCTGATTGTAGATATTACATATTTTTGTAATAGTAGTAGTACATATTTTTTTAAAGTTAATAATTTGTTGTTTAATATTGTATCCTGTAAACAAATATTTATATTACTATTTAACTGAGATCTAGCATTGAAAATACTAAAAGTATTAATAATATTAATTTATATGTTAAAATATATACTTATTATATGGTATAATATACTCTATATACTGTATAATAATACACTATAATTCTATATATAGATTATATAATAAAAATATTTTTTATTATATATAGTATGGGTATACTATATCAATCAATAATGCAGTTTATGAAATTGAATTTTTAAAAGTAATTTTTTGGAGTATTCACTATTTCTTAAATAAATAATATCCTCCAAGAAACCAGATGATGTCATTATTATATAATCTTTTATATTGATTTTAAATAAAAAATAAACATAATATAAAATGCAAATAAAATATATTTTCACATTTACATAACCAAAAAAATGACCTGGATGGTTTCCTGGGTATCATTATATTCTATTATAAATCCAACTATCACAATAAACCTAGCAAACCATCCAGGTAATTTTTTGCATTGTATAATTTTTTATATTATTTTTTATTTTTGTTAATGCAAAGTTTTATCAAATTATTTTACAAAATATGACATCACTATGTTTACTGGATATACATGACTTTTTGTATAGATATTTATATTGCTGTATCAAAGATAAGTGGGTATCTATACAATATCAGACTTTTCTTATTGTTCACATTTACAATGCTCTCCTTTCACTTATAATTTAAATTATAAAACATATCCAAATGTATCAGATATCAGCTTCCCAGCAAATTTGTTTACAAATTTGTAATCATTCCAGTTATTTTAAATGTAAAATAAATATTATGTTTTTAATGTAAATAAAATATATTTTCACTTTCATTATATAACAAAAAAACTAAATTGACCTGGATGATTTCATGGATATTATATTATTTTTTTATATTTGCACACTCAGAAAACCATCCTGGTAATTTAATTATGAAACTAAATCATTGGATATATACCGTTTTATTTGTATTCAAGCAAAACAAAATTGAAATGTTGATTTAAACTACTAACTATACATACTATATTGTCAATGCAACTGAGGTGCATGCTTTGTAAGATATTTACATATTTTTGCATTGCATAATACCTACATAATTATTTCATTATTTAATATACTTACTTCAATGATGTTTCGTACCCATTATAATGTTTAATCAAAATATCTCATCAATCAATTTATATGTATAATTGTATGTATCCATTTCTAATATAAATATCTAGTTACTTCATTCCATATGTTGAAATATTGCATTCATCGAAAAATATATACATTATACATCATATGTTAATCCTATTGTGCATATATAACATATGGATAATAAAAACTTAATATATGTAAATAATGAAAGCTAATCTTATCATTATTTCACGTCTATTTCATTTCTAGAGTCAATAAACTATAATGGCTTCTCTGTAAACAAGTCTTATGTAATCTATGTCATTTCTACTGGGAGCCTAAAATTGCGCTCGATTAATTTAATTGAAGGGGTTGTAAATAAAGTGAATCTAATTTTGTATATATGAACATCTCTCTATTATTGGAGTATATTTAACAAGGACCTACTTAGAAATTGATTTATTTGATTCGACTACAATCACAATGCAACTACTCGAATAGAATATAAGTACATTTCTGCGCCCGATCTAAATCTCACGGAATACTTACGCGATTACTTTGACCGTACCACCCCAATCCTCGCAGGGCACGCGGCTGCAGGCCAAGGGACTTATTGACCTGAGACAAGCGTCCAGCGTATCCGCGTTGACCAATCACAGCCGGTTCGCCTTCGAGATTGTGTACCCGCATCGCAAGTACATTCTGGTTAGTATTGCATTGTACTTCCGCAACTACCCAGCCTCGTTATTGTTCAAGTTTTACGACTTTTGTCCCCCGTACATTTTCTCATTTGGAGTGTCCCTCATCTTCTGAATTTGCGGATTATTCAGTATGTTGTCATCGAGTATGGGGCCTTGGATAGTGTAAATAATGCCATATCCGTGTTTATATACCAATTTAATAATCAAATCAACTGTTATTTACATTGACCTACAACGCTTATGACAATCTATTTAGGCTAGACTTATTCTTCCATTGTGTATTTGTATTTGATAAATAATTGAATTCTTATCATATAAATTAATATTCCAGTTTAGTTGATAAAGAATTATTGTAGATAAAGAATTATTTTAGATAAAGAATTATTTTAGCATTTTTATTCACACAGTAACAATAGAATAATGAGTATGCTTTTAGCTTCATGATATTTATTATAAAACCTAAAAATAACCGACAATCTAATCTATTTTATAATCATATATAATTATGTTTTTATGATTCTCTGGGAAAGTGTGCATGTTAACATATAAATAAAGTTTAGTTAATATATAAATAAAGTGTAGTTAATATATAAATAAAGTGTAGTTAATATATAAATAAAGTATAGTTAATATATAAATAAAGTTAATATATAAATAAAGTATAGTTAATATATAAATAAAGTATAGTTAATATATAAATAAAGTTACCATATAATCACGAATCCTTATTTTCTGATTTTCTATTCAAATACTGCACAAGTTAAATTATCGACGTTCGATAGATTTTCACGATAACAGTTTTTTTCCTAAACTATGATTCATTTACTAAGTTTTGCATTTGCAGCAGTTCTGCAAATCGGCAGCTTTACGTCTTAGGGATTCTGTCTGCCTCAAGTGATTTATTAAGATAGACACATATCAATATGACCCCCCGTGTTGCATATTTTAATGATTCTATGCTATTTTTGTTTTTTCCTGAATCAATTGACATGATATACTGTCAACTCTAGTTATTATCCAAGTTATTTGTTTATGCAGACTAAATTTAACAGACTTCAGCTACTTTACTTAGACTTTAGCTACTTTACTCAGACTTAAGTACTTTACACAAACATTAAGTACTTTTCTCAGACTTCAGCTACTTTACTCAGACATTAAGTACTTTACTCTTACTTTAGATACTTTTCTCAGATTTTAGCTACTTTACTCTGACTTTATCTACTTTACTCAGACTTTAGCCTCTTTACTCAGACATTGGATACTTTAAACAGATTATATCTAACTTGAAAGACTTATCTTATTTATTCTGCATTAATGTCGTAATCTTAAAAAGAGAAAATTGTCGCTTATGTAAACAAATGGCTGAGTACATCTTTTTATTTTGTGAAAATCTCAACATATCTTTATTTCTATGTATATTTTAGAGAGTGTTTATTTTGAGGACCTATTTATATATTTATTTATTTGAATTCTTAATTTATTCTTAGCTACATTTTAATTCATTGTTACTAAAAATCAATATTTAACTTATATACATAGATATATATATATAGAAATTGGCATGTATTTGATTTGATTTACTCTAATTAGCCTATGGGTGCGCTGTCCTATATCAAAACGCCGACGATTAAATCCGTTTAGCACGGGTGACGCAGCCTACAGTAATAAATATTACCGACGCCGTGTTCCGTCGTAGAACTAGTTTAGTTTTTAGATTATGCGCTCCGTTGGGTGGAGTTTGCGTCCGCTGGACCATGATCCCGTCTATTTACAACGTTTTACAATCTTTCGCATAAATTACCGATTCCAAACCCAAACCCACTGAACTCATCTTTCTCGCGGTCTTTGTTTCGTAATGAAGACTACTTTCGTCATTTAAAACTAACAAATTAATTCATTTTCCAATGTAAAAGTCAAACTCTCATCCGAATGGCTACCCCAACGCCGAGTAGTTTAGTTATATACTTATAGGTACACATACTGATTGTGTTCCGAAGTTAGTATATTGGACAATAAAATGAAATCTGAACATAATAATAATTATTAATATGAATTGTTTATTTGTACAGTTTACTGTGCTTCGGAACTGTTATGTATTAATGGTTTTCGTATTTCCAATGGTATCAGATAAAGTAGGAGTAAATGTACTTCACCTCACTCTACTTACTTCTAGTACCCACCTGGCGTTTCTCGGTTTGAGAATGATTTGTACCCATCGAGTGACCGCCTAATTCTTTTATACTATTGGATCATTATTAACAGTATATATTTATTGTTTCCTCCGAGTTGTTTTTCTACCCAGTAATGCCAATGTAAGTAATTGAGCCTTAAAACAATAAATAACAACTATAACACGATATCGAATAATTAATAGGTTTTACATCCTATTTCTTTAATTATTTATAAACAAATCATTTATTTTTAGATAATACTATTGTGCAATATATTCATACTTACATGTATGTTGTTAGAATGTAGAACTGGTCTAAATTATGATGTGATATTTCATTACCAAATGACATGTGTATATGATTATAAACTTATAATTTCGCAAACATGTGTACTTGTGACCTGTTAATGAATATAGATAATCTATACAGAGACTTTACGTTAATGATATTATATTCTGTGTTATTATGTGTACGTATTACACAACAAATAATGAATTTCCTTATCAATTTATTGGTGACCAAAAATCTTAAAAATTAATATTTACTTGAAATTCAGATTTTTGTTGTGTAGAATAAATATATTTCTGTTGGCTTGATTTAATAATAAACTTTATGTATAAATTTCTAATATATTTCTCATATTTCAGCACAAACATTTTAATTGATTATAAAATATTATTTCATGAAATAAAAAGTATATATTGCTAGCAATAATAGAAACTAATCTATATGGATATAGAAATTATTTGAGTATTTGAGTACTCTATTACATTTTAAATTCTTAGAACTGCATATTCTTTTGCATTAATAATTCAGTGGTTCCAGGCAAAATAATTAGGCAATACATTTTGACCAAATATTTGAATATAATATTTAATATTTGATACATCATTTTTATAATAATTTTGTATTTATTTATAATTAAGCGAATTATATGTAGAGCCAATGTAGTTAATATTAATTCTTACATAATTCTTGCATAATTTATTGTGTAAATGCAAATAAATGTATATATATGATTCATTGCCTATATCTACAGGTCTAAATATATTTGCTTGAATGAAGTTATTTCTACGGAATACTTTATTGGTTTATACATTTGTTATTAATTATAATCAGTTAGATCATTATTAACAGCAAGCTGGCAAACAATCTGTAATTGTTTTGCATTGCATAATTTCTATAACTTAACTGATGCCAAGATATTATTTAAACTAAATTGAAAATCTGAAGATATTGTTAATTAACTATATATTCCAGGAACATTTTTAATATACACCTAAATTTATATATTTAATTATATATTATATTCTTATTATATATTAATAATATATATGTAAAAATTAGTAATTCTAACATTTACACTTATAGTAATTCTAACATTTACACTTATAGTAATTCTAACATTTACACTTATAGTAATTCTAACATTTACACTTATAGTAATTCTAACATTTACACTTACTTATAGTAATTCTAACATTTACACTTATAGTAATTCTAACATTTACACTAACTTATAGTAATTCTAATATTTACACTTACTTATAGTAATTCTAACATTTACACTTATAGTAATTCTAACATTTACACTTACTTATAGTAATTCTAACATTTACACTTATAGTAATTCTAACATTTACACTTATAGTAATTCTAACATTTACACTTTAGGTAATTCTAACATTTACACTTATAGTAATTCTAACATTTACACTTTAGGTAATTCTAACATTTACACTTATAGTAATTCTAACATTTACACTTATAGTAATTCTAACATTTACACTTATAGTAATTCTAACATTTACACTTATAGTAATTCTAACATTTACACTTATAGTAATTCTAACATTTACACTAACTTATAGTAATTCTAACATTTACACTAACTTATAGTAATTCTAACATTTACACTTACTTATAGTAATTCTAACATTTACACTTATAGTAATTCTAACATTTACACTTTAGGTAATTCTAATATTTACACTTATAGTAATTCTAACATTTACACTTATAGTAATTCTAACATTTATACTTATAGTAATTCTAACATTTACACTTATAGTAATTCTAACATTTTACTTATAGTAATTCTAACATTTACACTTATAGTAATTCTAACATTTACACTTACTTATAGTAATTCTAACATTTACACTGACTTATATTAATTCTAACATTTACACTTATAGTAATTCTAACATTTACACTTACTTATAGTAATTCTAACATTTACACTTATAGTAATTCTAACATTTACACTAACTTATAGTAATTCTAACATTTACACTAACTTATAGTAATTCTAACATTTACACTAACTTATAGTAATTCTAACATTTACACTAACTTATAGTAATTCTAACATTTACACTAACTTATAGTAATTCTAACATTTACACTTATAGTAATTCTAACATTTACACTTACTTATAGTAATTCTAACATTTACACTTATAGTAATTCTAACATTTACACTAACTTATAGTAATTCTAACATTTACACTAACTTATAGTAATTCTAACATTTACACTAACTTATAGTAATTCTAACATTTACACTAACTTATAGTAATTCTAACATTTACACTAACTTATAGTAATTCTAACATTTACACTTATAGTAATTCTAACATTTACACTTATAGTAATTCTAACATTTCCACTAACTTATAGTAATTCTAACATTTACACTAACTTATAGTAATTCTAACATTTACACTAACTTATAGTAATTCTAACATTTACACTAACTTATAGTAATTCTAACATTTACACTAACTTATAGTAATTCTAACATTTACACTTATAGTAATTCTAACATTTCCACTAACTTATAGTAATTCTAACATTTACACTAACTTATAGTAATTCTAACATTTACACTAACTTATAGTAATTCTAACATTTACACTAACTTATAGTAATTCTAACATTTACACTAACTTATAGTAATTCTAACATTTACACTTATAGTAATTCTAACATTTACACTTATAGTAATTCTAACATTTACACTTACTTATAGTAATTCTAACATTTACACTTATAGTAATTCTAACATTTACACTTATAGTACTTCTAACATTTACACTTATAGTAATTCTAACATTTACCCTTATAGTAATTCTAACATTTACACTTACTTATAGTAATTCTAACATTTACACTTATAGTAATTCTAACATTTCCACTAACTTATAGTAATTCTAACATTTACACTAACTTATAGTAATTCTAACATTTACACTAACTTATAGTAATTCTAACATTTACACTAACTTATAGTAATTCTAACATTTACACTAACTTATAGTAATTCTAACATTTACACTTATAGTAATTCTAACATTTACACTTATAGTAATTCTAACATTTACACTTACTTATAGTAATTCTAACATTTACACTTATAGTAATTCTAACATTTACACTTATAGTAATTCTAACATTTACACTTATAGTAATTCTAACATTTACCCTTATAGTAATTCTAACATTTATACTTATAGTAATTCTAACATTTACACTTACTTATAGTAATTCTAACATTTACACTTATAGAAATTATAACATTTACACTTATAGTAATTCTAACATTTACACTTACTTATAGTAATTCTAACATTTACACTTATAGTAATTCTAACATTTACACTTATAGTAATTCTAACATTTACACTTATAGTAATTCTAACATTTACAAATTTGCTAGACTAGGAAAATGCTATACATGAAATAGATGAATATACAAATATATTATATGATAATAAAGTATTCAATAAATACTTTACATTTTCTGTATATTCATGCATTGTTCATATATATTGTATGTGGACCAGTTCCATTGTCTGATTATCTCTAAATAAAGTGAATGAATTGTCAAAGTGGTTTATCATTGATTCACTTTGTGAGATATCAATTGACAATACATAATATCAACATTAAAACTGTAATGTTGATAATAAAGTTGTATATTGTCAAGGTTATAAGGACCGAGGGTTATGAGATACTATATATTATATGCAATATATATTATATACTATATATTATATGCAATATATAAGTATTATTAATGTTATTAGTACATAGGTAGCATGCTTTATGGCCACCATTAGGTAAATATAGAATTACATGAGTTACTTGAGTTACTTGAGTTACATGAGTTACTTGAGTTACTTGAGTTACATGAGTTACTTGAGTTACATGAGTTACATGAGTTACATGAGTTACTTGAGTTACATGAGTTACATGAGTTACATGAGTTACATGAGTTACTTGAGTTACATGAGTTACATGAGTTACATGAGTTACTTGAGTTACATGAGTTACATGAGTTACTTGAGTTACTTGAGTTACTTGAGTTACTTGAGTTACTTGAGTTACATGAGTTACTTGAGTTACATGAGTTACATGAGTTACATGAGTTACATGAGTTACATGAGTTACATGAGTTACATGAGTTACTTGAGTTACATGAGTTACTTGAGTTACATGAGTTACTTGAGTTACATGAGTTACTTGAGTTACATGAGTTACATGAGTTACATGAGTTACTTGAGTTACTTGAGTTACATGAGTTACATGAGTTACATGAGTTACATGAGTTACATGAGTTACATGAGTTACTTGAGTTACTTGAGTTACATGAGTTACATGAGTTACATGAGTTACATGAGTTACATGAGTTACATGAGTTACATGAGTTACTTGAGTTACATGAGTTACATGAGTTACTTGAGTTACTTGAGTTACTTGAGTTACTTGAGTTACTTGAGTTACATGAGTTACATGAGTTACTTGAGTTACATGAGTTACTTGAGTTACATGAGTTACTTGAGTTACATGAGTTACATGAGTTACATGAGTTACTTGAGTTACATGAGTTACTTGAGTTACTTGAGTTACATGAGTTACTTGAGTTACATGAGTTACTTGAGTTACATGAGTTACATGAGTTACATGAGTTACTTGAGTTACATGAGTTACTTGAGTTACATGAGTTACTTGAGTTACTTGAGTTACGTGAGTTACTTGAGTTACATGAGTTACATGAGTTACATGAGTTACATGAGTTACATGAGTTACATGAGTTACTTGAGTTACATGAGTTAATTGAGTTACATGAGTTACTTGAGTTACATGAGTTACTTGAGTTACATGAGTTACATGAGTTACATAAGTTACATAAGTTACTTGAGTTACATGAGTTACTTGAGTTACATGAGTTACATGAGTTACATGAGTTACTTGAGTTACATGAGTTACTTGAGTTACATGAGTTACTTGAGTTACTTGAGTTACGTGAGTTACTTGAGTTACATGAGTTACATGAGTTACATGAGTTACTTGAGTTACATGAGTTACTTGAGTTACTTGAGTTACATGAGTTACTTGAGTTACTTGAGTTACATGAGTTACATGAGTTACATGAGTTACTTGAGTTACATAAGTTACATGAGTTACATGAGTTACTTGAGTTACATGAGTTACATGAGTTACATGAGTTACATGAGTTACTTGAGTTACTTGAGTTACATGAGTTACTTGAGTTACATGAGTTACATGAGTTACTTGAGTTACTTGAGTTACATGAGTTACTTGAGTTACATGAGTTACTTGAGTTACATGAGTTACTTGAGTTACTTGAGTTACATGAGTTACATGAGTTACTTGAGTTACATGAGTTACATGAGTTACATGAGTTACATGAGTTACATGAGTTACTTGAGTTACATGAGTTACTTGAGTTACTTGAGTTACATGAGTTACATGAGTTACATGAGTTACTTGAGTTACATGAGTTACTTGAGTTACATGAGTTACTTGAGTTACTTGAGTTACATGAGTTACTTGAGTTACATGAGTTACTTGAGTTACATGAGTTACTTGAGTTACATGAGTTACTTGAGTTACATGAGTTACTTGAGTTACATGAGTTACATGAGTTACTTGAGTTACATGAGTTACTTGAGTTACTTGAGTTATTTGAGTTACATGAGTTACATGAGTTACTTGAGTTACTTGAGTTACATGAGTTACTTGAGTTACTTGAGTTACTTGAGTTACATGAGTTACATGAGTTACTTGAGTTACATGAGTTACATGAGTTACACTAGTTACTTGAGTTACTTGAGTTACATGAGTTACTTGAGTTACACGAGTTACTTGAGTTACATGAGTTACATGAGTTACATGAGTTACATGAGTTACATGAGTTACACTAGTTACTTGAGTTACTTGAGTTACTTGAGTTACATGAGTTACATGAGTTACTTGAGTTACTTGAGTTACATGAGTTACTTGAGTTACATGAGTTACTTGAGTTACTTGAGTTACATGAGTTACTTGAGTTACATGAGTTACATGAGTTACATGAGTTACTTGAGTTACATGAGTTACATAAGTTACTTGAGTTACTTGAGTTACTTGAGTTACATGAGTTACATGAGTTACATAAGTTACTTGAGTTACTTGAGTTACTTGAGTTACTTGAGTTACATGAGTTACATGAGTTACATGAGTTACATAAGTTACTTGAGTTACTTGAGTTACATGAGTTACATGAGTTACATGAGTTACATGAGTTACTTGAGTTACATGATTTACTTTAGTTACTTGAGTTACATGAGTTACATGAGTTACTTGAGTTACTTGAGTTACATGAGTTACATGAGTTACATGAGTTACTTGAGTTACATGAGTTACTTGAGTTACTTGAGTTACATGAGTTACATGAGTTACATGAGTTACATGAGTTACTTGAGTAGTTAAAATGATATGTTAAAATATCAGTTTTCGTAGTTTATTTCAATTTATCATTTCACTTTATCATTTAATATTTGTATCTTATTTTATCATTTAATATCATTTCACATTAATCCATTTCACATTATATCACATTCTAAGGTTATCAAATTAAATATATTTCTAGTCTTATCATTCAAATACAAAAAATGTGATAAATATTAATAAAATGATAAATATGTTACATAATACATTAAATATAATGTTCCTAAACAATTGAGTTTTTATATAATGTAATAAAGTGAATTATAAATCAAATTCATTTCAAGGCTGAAATAGAATTTATTTATATTTATAATTAATATTCAAATATTGTTACATTCAGTTTTATATGTTTGCATATTTTGAATTGTATTTTGTATTAATTGTTGAATAATTCTAGTTAATAATTAACAAATTATGAATATGACGATTAAAAAAAATTTTAAATCTGTCATTTTACATTTAATCTTTCGCAATCTCTATTATTATTATGATGGTTATGATTTTAATGTATTTTGATGAAATATTTGAGCTAATAATACAGTAAATGGTTGCAACCTCACTTAATTATTTTTAATTTGATTTGTACATTCCTTTGGGTATTTACTGCTGTTCTGGCGATTTCAATTTTTGAATACAAAATTTGTTTTATATTATTTTTTATTTTTGTTAGTACATCGAAGTATTACTATTATCAATTTGTTTTCTGGCTACCAATATATAGTCCTGGTTGCTTTAGATTTTATTGAAATTGTTTAATCTTTATAGAGCAAAAATGTTTACATAAAAATATCTTTTTTACTTTCAAAAACTAGTTTTAGTAACCCTTATAATATATTATGATTTAATGTTTGGCACGATATGTTGTAAATGTAAATGTAGTGTGTAAACCCAGAATATATCCCGATTAATATAACTGTAATATCATATCGATAATCTGCTTCCTATTGTTGGTAGGCTGCTCCTACGACCAAGGAAAGGGATGAGTGGGTGAATCTACTCCGCGATGCTTGCCAGCTCAGAAATCTAAATGTAGACGATAATAGCAAATGGTTAATAAGACTTCAGTCTATGCTTAATTTTATTGTAGTAAAATATAGTTATTAAAATGCATAATTCAATGTACTATCTAACGATGAGCTGTTAGTTTAATGATGAATTAACAAAACTCTCAGCTCAATGTATATGAATTTACAGCGACACAATCAGCGAATGCAGCGAAAACGACACCAATAATTCAACCCGTTCGGAATCACCGGATTTCACTGAAATAGACGGTCCCTGCTGCGATTCCACGCTACTGCAAGTGCAACAGCAACAGCAACAGCAACAACAGCAACAGCAACAGCAACAGCAACAGCAGCAACAACAGCAACAGCAACGAGAGTCGATTGTGCATCCGTTGTACGCCGAGGACACGTTGAAGAAAAGTCGCAGCAACGTGAAACTAAACATCGGAGCACGTCCGTTGGCGATCAACAACGCGACTTCACCCGTACAAGTCATCGTCACTCCTCCGGTGCTCTCCAACAGCTGCGTGGGTAGTCTTGGCAGCGGCATGGGCAGTGGCATGGGCAGCGGCATGGGCAGCGGCTTCCAGTCTCGCTACCTGAACATCGGACGCTTTTCGTCGGTGACAAGCGACGCTTCGGAAAACTTCTCCGACGAATTCCCGATGTACACCAGCTCCGAATTCTCGGAATTCTCCGAGGCTCCGGTGACGCCGTTATCCGCTCACTTGGCGCCGTCGTCGTCTTCGCTGGCGTCGTCGCTCGACTCGTTGTACGCCGGCGGTGCCGCCACCTATAGTCCGTCGTCGACGCTGCCGTTTCCTCGACTCGAGATGTCGTTTGATTCGTCGGCCGAACGCATTCGCATCTTCCTCGCCGAACACCGCTTCAAGGAGGTCTACCACGACAAAGACCGAGACGGGGAACCCGGCGCCGCCGTGGCCAAACTCAAGTCCTTTCTGGAGTTGATGCCGGAACAAGAAGTATAGAAAACCGGGTTTACGGAATGCAACCGAGTCATTGAAAAAGCGGAACTTTTTTTTAATCCGAATTAATGTTTTTATTTACATTTACTACTTTTTACCAATGGCGATTTTGATATTACTGATTTATTGATGTAGTCTATATATCATAGTGTACTAAGATATACGTATTCTATATTATATGTCATTTACAATGTATAATATATAAATACAAATTATATATCTGTTTTTATACTGATCCAAAATATAGCTAAATACAAATAAATCTGTTTTATTTAATTCTACTAGATCAACTAATTAATAAACCCTTAAATATTCTATTTATTTAAAAACTAATTTAATAAATTACCTGAAAATACACTTAAAATTGACATTATTGCAACTTCATTTGTATTGTTACATAAACTTGAGATGGATTCAATTTTTTAATTTAATCTAAAAGTACAAATATTGTACATACACTATCTATCATATCTATCACGTAAATTCATTTTTTATTTAAAACCTCTCTAATCTCTACACTATTATATATTATACACTTGGATAATCTTGGATTTTATACATTCCGATTGTGAAAACATAAACTTAGGGTTATAATTGATAACAAATTATTTTATATCACAACATTATTATTATTTCGCATTGTTCAGTTAATATACTTGAGTATTATCCTGTACCACCTCTAGGTAATATATCTTATATAATATGTGTCATATTCTAATTTTAGATAATATATCTTATATAATATATGTCATATGTTAATTTTAGATAATATATCTTATATAATATATCATATGTTAATTATAGGTAATATATCTTATATAATATATGTCATATTCTAATTTTAGATAATATATCTTATATAATATGTCATATGTTAATTATAGGTAATATATCTTATATAATATATGTCATATTCTAATTTTAGATAATATATCTTATATAATATGTCATATGTTAATTATAGGTAATATATCTTATATAATATATGTCATATTCTAATTTTAGATAATATATCTTATATAATATATGTCATATGTTAATTATAGGTATTATATCTTATGTTAATTATAGCTAATATATCTTATATAATATGTCATATGTTATTTATAGGTATTATATCTTATATAATATATGTAATATGTTAATTTTAGATAATATATCTTATGTTATTTATAGGCAATATATCTTATATAATATGTCATATGTTAATTATAGGTAATATATCTTATATAATATATCATATATTAATTATAGGTAATATATCTTATGTTAATTATAGGTAATATATCTTATATAATATGTCATATGTTAATTATAGCTAATATATCTTATATAATATGTCATATGTTAATTATAGATAATATATCTTGTTATTTATAGGTAATATATCTTATATAATATGTCATGTTAATTATAGGTAATATATCATATGTTAATTATAGGTAATATATCTTATGTTATTTAAAGGTAATATATCTTATATAATGTCATATATTAATTATAGGTAATATATCTTATATAATGTCATATGTTAATTATAGGTAATATATATATAATGTCACTTTTAACCATGTCACAAATTAATTTCTAAAAACTACAAATAGATATAAATAGAATCTGTAAAGTGTATTAATCTGTTTTACTTCATGAACATGAAACTATTTTAACAACTAATTAGATAATTGATAAGTATATTGTATTTACTATAGTTCACTATAGTGAACTAATCAACACCTAGATATCATTTATTTATAGTAGAACAGTAATAGTTGTATGCAGATTATAAACTATATATTATATTTATACAGTAAGTTTTATTTATGAAATTGAGAGAATAAATATAAATTTGTTTCACAATTAAATAATTTGAATGACAAAAGAAAGATTATTTGAAACATTAATTTTATTGAGGCAAAAGCCACGGGGATATATACAGAGAGTGTTTGTCATTAACAGATGCACGTGAATGCAAATTCAAAACGAGGATCAATTTAGGTCTCGATCTTCGAGATATTTATACTCAAAGGTAAAACCCTCCTTTTTCCTTTGACCCCATTTCTCGTAGTCAAAGTAAATGTAGGTTCCCTGGGTACGTGAGTATTATTATTATTCGGGTACGAATAAGAACACAAATACTAAGAGGAGAATACTCAACCATAGATACCTCAGAAGCGTATAGAAAGAAAGAGAAAGAAAGAGAAAGAAGTTCTTAAGAAATGCTTTATGAAATTAATAATTCATTAGTACAAATATTATATTCTATTGTACGTCAACATTACTTCGACGAGAGTCGAAACTCTACGCAACCTGCTCATGGTCTTCAGTTATTGTCTTCGGCTCTTCGTGCCTTTGAAACCACATCAGGTAACGGGTATGGAATCTCCAGGATTGCTTTTTGAGAGCCTTCGCGGCAAGATATTGAGCCTTAGTACCCTGTAAGTCATGAGGGAATGTTCTGCGATAATTTCTTATGGTCGTACTCTTTAGGTCAATATTCTTTAAGTAAATATACTTTAGGCAAGTACACTCTAAGTAAATATACTTTAGGTAAGTACACATTAGGTAAATACTTTAGGTAAATATACTTTAGGTAAATACACTTTAGGTAAATACACTCTAAGTAAATATACTTTAGGTAAGTACACATTAGGTAAATATACTTTAGGTAAGTACACTTTAGGTAAATACAATTTCAAAATTTGCAAATGGATAAAACAAAATAATGTTTTTATTAAATACGAACCTCCATATAATAAAAAATAAAAAATAAGCTCTCAGTGGATAATCGCTGAAAGAAGTCTATGGTATCAGAATTGGCTGGAGGTACTTGTGGGTAATAGCTGGGTGTAGAACAAGGATTCCTCGGCAGATAATTTCTGTAGACAAGTAAATTATAGTTAATCGCTGCAATAAGAAAGTTAGTTATTCGACAGAAATATAATAACTTATATACTTAACACTACTTAACCCTACTTAACACTACTTAACCCTACTTAACCCTACTTAACCCTAATTAACCCTACTTAACCCTACTTAACACTACTTAACCCTACTCAAAACTACTTAACACTACTTAACACTACTTAACACTACTTAACACTACTTAACACTACTTAACACTACTTAACCCTACTTAACCCTACTTAACACTACTTAACACTACTTAACCCTACTTAACCCTACTTAACACTACTTAACCCTACTTAACACTACTTAACACTACTTAACTCTACTTAACTCTACTTAACTCTACTTAACTCTACTTAACTCTACTTAACACTACTCAAAACTACTTAACACTACTTAACACTACTTAACCCTACTTAACACTACTTAACACTACTTAACCCTACTTAACCCTACTTAACCCTACTTAACACTACTTAACACTACTTAACACTACTTAACTACTATATCCATTATGAATCATTTTTAAACAACAAATGTGAAATGTCTATAAAAGGAGTTTAGTTTGTACTAACTCTACATGCAAATTACAAATTACAAACGCAACATAAACACAACATTACGCGTGTTAATTATATCCACATCACGCAGCGGTCAAGGTTAAGAAGTGACCTGAGTCTGTCCGAGTCCGAGGGGTGCGGTAGATGTCGGTAGGCCGCCTCCAACATGGCCTGGTGGTACAAATGCTCCTTATTCAGCGACTGGGGTCCGAGCGGGGCAATGCCTATCAGTGGACTCATGCGTACGGATTTGGTTTCGGTGCTTTTCTTCGCGGGTTTAGAGGTCAACGGAGACGAAGAGGTCAGCGTCAACGCGGCTTGCTCGGCTAGTTCAGCTAGCGTTGGTGCATCTGCGGATGTAGAGAGTAGTTATAAGAAGAAATGCTTCAGAAATCAGAACTAAAATGAAGATAAATATTACATCGCAGATAAGAAGTTATTTTCTATAATAAATATTTTCTATATTTTGTTTAGTGGGAGCATTAATTTACAAACCCGGCATATAGAACTATAGATATTCTTTTTGTACATTCTATAGAATATATATTATAGTCTTTGCAATCAAAAAATGACAATATTTTGTTTTATTAATATATATATTGGCATTTTTGTATAACATTATTTATATAAAACTCCTAAAGCAATTATTCTACAAATAATATTATATATCACTAAAATATATAATTTTTGATAGAATTATTTCTACTATGACTAATTAATAAGAATATCAATTCTAACTTACAAGATAAGAGTGTCAGTTTTAGCATATTAGATAAGAGTGTCAGTTCTAACTTACTAGATAATAGTGTTAGTTTTAGCATATTAGATAAGAGTGTTAGTTCTAACTTACTAGATAATAGTGTTAGTTTTAGCATATTAGATAAGAGTGTTAGTTCTAACTTACTAGATAATAGTGTTAGTTTTAGCATATTAGATAAGAGTGTCAGTTCTAACTTACTAGATAAGAGTGTCAGTTCTAACTTACTAGATAAGAATATCAATTCTAACTTACAAGATAAGAATGTCAGTATTAGCATATTAGATAAGAGTGTCAGTTCTAACTTACTAGATAATAGTGTTAGTTCTAACTTACTAGATAAGAGTGTTAGTTTTAGCATATTAGATAAGAGTGTTAGTTTTAGCATATTAGATAAGAGTTTCAGTTTTAGCATATTAGATAAGAGTTTCAGTTTTAGCATATTAGATAAGAGTGTGAGTTTTGGCATATTAGATAAGAGTGTCAGTTTTAGCATATTAGACAAGAGTGTCAGTTTTAGCATATTAGATAAGAGTGATAGTTTTAGCATATTAGATAAGAGCGTCAGTTTTAGCATATTAGATAAGAGTGTTAGTTTTAGCATATTAGATAAGAGTGTCAGTTTTAGCATATTAGATAAGAGTGTCAGTTTTAGCATATTAGATAAGAGTGTCAGTATTAGCATATTAGATAAGAGTATCAGTTTTAGCATATTAGATAAGAGTGTCAGTTTTAGCATATTAGATAAGAGTGTTAGTTTTAGCTTATTAGACAAGAGTGTCAGTTTTAGCATATTAGATAAGAGTGTCAGTTTTAGCATATTAGATAAGAGTGTTAGTTTTAGCTTATTAGACAAGAGTGTCAGTTTTAGCATATTAGATAAGAGTGTCAGTTTTAGCATATTAGATAAGAGTGTTAGTTTTAGCTTATTAGACAAGAGTGTCAGTTTTAGCATATTAGATAAGAGTTTCAGTTTTAGCATATTAGATAAGAGTGTCAGTTTTAGCATATTAGATAAGAGTGTTAGTTCTAACTTACTAGATAAGAGTGTCAGTTTTAGCATATTAGATAAGAGTGTCAGTTCTAACGTTGAGTTCTAGACTGCAATAACTTTTCCGACGTTGAAGTAGATGCCAAAACTGAACTCGCCGTCGCCGTTGCTGCGGTCGTAGAGGAATGGACAGTCAGGACGGGCAGGGCGGTCATGGCGGTCATGGTGGAAGCTGAGGAGATGGAGGAGACGACGGCAGTGGTAGACAGACCAGCCGTCGTCTGGTAGGCGGAAGTTGTCGACGACTGGGAAATCGAAGAGATGCGCGTTTTCTCCGAATGTTCCGGATTGTAATCAGCGGTCTGGTAACAAAGGAAATAATTAAGTAATCGAAAACGTAAACCAGGTGAATCGATTTTTTTTTGGTCAGTTCAATGTTATTATATTTATAATAGTTACATCGTCCCCAGTTACAAGTTACATCATACCCGGCTACAAGTTACATCGTCCCCGGTTACAAGTTACATCGTCCCCGGTTACAAGTTACATAGTCCCCTGTTACAAGTTACATCGTCCCCGGTTACAAGTTACATCGTCCCCGGTTACAAGTTACATCGTCCCCAGTTACAAGTTACATCGTCCCCGGTTACAAGTTACATCGTCCCGGGCTACAAGTGACATCATCGGTAAAGATACGCTTGTCACTGACCCGAGAGTCGGATATCACCGGGGTGGCGAGGATGGTGGCGGGGTTGGTGGCGGGGTTGGCGGCGGTGGTGGTAACGACGGTGGTGATGGCGGTGGTTGCTGTCGCAGCAATAGAGTCGTGTTCTTTAGTCGCAGTGTACTGTAACATACTCGACGGTCGGCTACAAGAAACCTTAGCCGCCTGGGGGGCGGACATGTCCCCGCCGGGTCCAATTGACAGACCCGACGACACCGTACCTAATTAACGGGGATTAGTGGGGATTAGTGGGGATAGGAATTGCTAAACAAATTTGTTAGCTTTGTAATATTATCTAAACTTTAAAATTGGACTACAAAATAATATATATTAATTAAAGAAATTCTATTTATTAAATTTCAATTCTAAATTTAACCTAAAAATATTCTATTGGATAGAAAATTATAGAACTTAAATATCATAAATATTGAAAGAGCAATTTTGCATTCATTTTTTAATCAGAATATGATTGAAATCCAAATCCAAAGGTAATACTGGGATAAATGTGGATACAAAGGTATACATACCAGATGTATAAATGAGAAAATAAATGAGATCAATAAATGAGATAAAAAGACAAACCATTCCACGAATTATTGCGAAGATTTGAACTGGTCGTGGTGGTTGTTGTGGTGGTTGTCGTGGTGGTTGTTGTGGTGGTTGTTGTGGTGGTTGTCGTGGTGGTGGTGGTTGCGGCAGATTGGTAGGGAGGTGTAGCAAACGTTTGCGAGGTAGTAGCGGGGGCGACGGCGAATTCTACGGGTGTCGATCCATCGCTACCACCACCATTACTACTAGTGGAGGTTATGGTAGTCGCGCCACCTACAGGGTACGAATGAAATGAGTTTGAGATTGTCGTGATTGAGTTCTTTTGATTGGGAACGTAAATGTAGGGTTTAATATGAGGTAATTACTGACTGTATATTACTGACTGTATATTATTGACTGTATATTACTGACTGTATATTACTGACTGTATATTACTGACTGTATATTATTGACTGTATATTACTGACTGTATATTACTGACTGTATATTATTGACTGTATATTACTGACTGTATATTACTGAGTATATATTATTGACTGTATATTACTGACTGTATATTATTGACTGTATATTACTGACTGTATATTATTGACTATATTACTGACTGTATATTACTGACTGTATATTACTGACTGTATATTACTGACTGTATATTACTGACTGTATATTACTGACTGTATATTACTGACTGTATATTACTGACTGTATATTACTGAGTATATATTATTGACTGTATATTACTGACTGTATATTATTGACTGTATATTACTGACTGTATATTACTGACTGTATATTATTGACTGTATATTACTGACTGTATATTATTGACTGTATATTACTGACTGTATATTACTGACTGTATATTATTGACTGTATATTACTGACTGTATATTACTGACTGTATATTACTGACTGTATATTATTGACTGTATATTATTGACTGTATATTACTGACTGTATATTACTGACTGTATATTATTGACTGTATATTATTGACTGTTTATTACTGACTGTATATTATTGACTGTATATTACTGACTGTATATTACTGACTGTATATTATTGACTGTATATTACTGACTGTATATTACTGACTGTATATTATTGACTGTATATTATTGACTGTATATTACTGACTGTATATTACTGACTGTATATTACTGACTGTATATTATTGACTGTATATTACTGACTGTATATTATTGACTGTATATTATTGACTGTATATCGAAAAGTTTTATTTATTAAAAAACACAACTTATACAAATTAGTTTTCTTAACAATTTCCTATTTATTATAATTTGTTATTCAATTTCCTATTTATTATAATTTGTTATTCAATTTTTCATTAACAATAAAATGTCGCATTTAAAAGTTAAAATATTTTGAGTTATCATAATTTTAAAATGATCTTGAAATGTATTCAATGATAGAGAAATATGAAACTATAATGCTGAAATTGTTGGTAAATACAATTATAAAAAGATAATGAAATTATCATCTATCGATGGTTATATTTATTGGCAGTTTTTACTAAAAATCTGAAATGAACCTGAGGATGTATTATGGCTGACCACTTGAGAATATCCGGTTACATTAGTTTGGAGAGGCGAGGGAGCTCGATGATGGCTGGAGCTTTCCGAAGAGTTACTAGTCATGAATCAGAGGTGTTAGAGGTGCAGAGATTAACACTCTCGACTGACCAGAGGTGAGAGAGAAGTGAGAGAGAGGTGTGAGAGAGGTGTGAGAGATGAGAGAGAGGTGAGAGAGAGGTGAGAGAGAGGTGAGAGAGAGGTGAGAGGGAGGTGAGAGAGGTGAGAGAGAGGTGAGAGAGAGGAGAGAGAGGTGAGAGAGAGGTGAGAGAGAGGTGAGAGAGAGGTGAGAGAGGTGAGAGAGAGGTGAGAGAGAGGTGAGAGAGAGGTGAGAGAGAGGTGAGAGGTGAGAGAGAGGTGAGAGAGAGGTGAGAGAGAGGTGAGAGAGATGAGAGAGAGGTGAGAGAGAGGTGAGAGAGAGGTGAGAGAGAGGTGAGAGGGAGGTGAGAGAGGTGAGAGAGAGGTGAGAGAGAGGAGAGAGAGGTGAGAGAGAGGTGAGAGTGAGGTGAGAGAGGTGAGAGAGAGGTGAGAGAAAGGTGAGAGAGAGGTGAGAGGTGAGAGAGAGGTGAGAGAGAGGTGAGAGTGAGGTGAGAGAGGTGAGAGAGAGGTGAGAGAAAGGTGAGAGAGAGGTGAGAGGTGAGAGAGAGGTGAGAGAGAGGTGAGAGAGAGGTGAATATGACAACATAAGGAATGTGGAGTTAAAGTGCATAGAGGTGCATAGAGGTGCTTAACATGCGTGACTGAGGTGAGAGGTGAATATGACAACGAGTAAACGTTTATACAACGTAGCGGAGTACGAGGACAGTTTCAGATAAATATGACGCAGAAATAAATTGGAACAATTCATCGCCACATCAACATATATCTACAGACACCAACACACATTGACATACATCAACATACATCAACACACATCGACATACATTGACATACATCGACATACATCAACATACATCAACACACACCAACACACATCAACATACATGTACACACATCAACATACATCAACATACATCGACATACTTCAACATACATCAACAGACATCAACACACATCAACAGACACCAACACACATCCACACATACCAACACACATCTACACATACCAACACACATCTACAGACATCAACACACATCTACAGACATCAACACACATCTACAGACATCAACACACATCAACGGACACCAACACACATCTACACATACCAACACACATCTACAGACATCAACACACATCTACAGACATCAACACACATCTACAGACATCAACACACATGTACACATACCAACACACATAAACACACATCTACAGACATCAACACACATCAACTCACATGTACACACCTGTACAGACACCAACACATATCTACAGACATCAACACACATCCACACACATAAAAACACATGTACACATCAAAATACATGTACAGACATCAACACACATCAAAACACATGTACAGACATCAACACACATCAAAACACATCTACACACACCAACACACATATATACACATGTTTGGTCGAGTTGAAATATTTAGGAGGTTTGCATGCAAAATAAAATGTAAAGAAAGCTTTGAAGAATTTGATATTAGAAATAAAATCTAGAGTTATTTTATGAACAATTTGAATAAATAAATTGGTTATTGTAAATCATGCAAATCTTAACTAATATTTACTAAATGTATAGAAATACTAATGGGATTAATATTATATTTGAAAATGAAGTGTAACCATTTTTAACATGTCTACATTTACAATAAGAAACATCTACAAATCGCAATATATCTTAAATTGACGAAAATTGCTTTCAATTAAATGTAGGGAACAAATATCCATTTTAATCTAAAATAACGTAATTATTATTTTAAAAAGTCGATTATATTTATAGGAATATAAAATCTATAAAAATAAATGATATCTATTTAGTGTTCATACCACTAAATACATCACAAACCTAATGGCATAGACATTTTTTAGAATCTAACACTAAAAAGCCATTAACTCTGAAATTGCTTTACACTACACTACACATTATAGAATATTTATTTCTTTACGTTAACTACAAAATATGAATACAATGGATAATTTGAAAATTAGGATTAAATTAATTATTATAACTAATAAAATTAATTTATAATAAATAAATAAAACAATAGATGCGTGAAAATAAAAAATACTTCTAAATAACTTCTAATATAAAATTCTAAATATGTAATAAATTTCCTGATTATTTTCTAATATTTGTAATTAAATTTAAGATTACAATGAAATGGTAAAGGGTTGATATTACTTATTAGTTTTTAAATATTACATAATGTTACAATTATTTACATAATTATGTGACTCCTAGTTAATTTAATAATTCTAAAATATTTGTCTTAATATCAATATTAAACCAAGTATACACAAATTGATACATTTTGTATTCAGATATTCAAAAATAAAATAAATTAAATGAATTAATACAATAAATTGAATAATTTGAATTAGAAATTCAATTATAAAATGATTCATCTGTTTATTAATTTTGTATTCACATATTTATTTTTTTGTAAACATAGATTTCAATACCAAAACCTTATTCAAAATGTTCAAGTAAAATTCTATATGGGAAATATTTTAAATAAATGATAAAAAATTAATATTGTTAATTTAATTATTGGTGAATAATACAAATTAGAAATTTTAATTATTGTATATTAAAAAATGCTATAATCTATGACATTTAATATCTAAAAGAAAACTATAAAGGCATGCCGATATATAATATAATTAGCTTAATTAAAATATTAGGGATAAAATATTATTTCAAAAAAATGCTACCATTGAAGTAACTATTAAATTAAAAGCTCTTTTAGGAAGCATTTTATCCAGCAAACAATTCGTCAGCGATAAAAAGAGATACACTGTTTGCTAGATACAAAGTATAAAAAACGTGATAAAATATCCACGCTGGTGTAATCGAATACATACATACGATAATATACCCATCAAACTTTGACCATAAGGTGGAAAAGTACATGACTCGGGTTTGTTAGGGATACCATCTGCATAATGGAAACGCGATAAAAATATCAACGCTGGTGTTAAATATGTCGAAATAGTAGATGTGAGATGATAATTAGTAGAGATGAGAACAGCCTCGATGATGAGTATAGATTGTAGGGCAAGATGTTTAAAGAGGATATATCATGAGAGAGTAATGACGTGTAATCGTGTGTAGGGTACACAGGCGGAATGGACAGTTATGCAAACCATTGGTTGTACTCGGATTCGAGGCAATGCCTGAGGCGATGCTGGGAGGAAATGTGAGGTCCTCGTTGTCGAAACCTAGACGGCATAGCTCGGCGGGGCGGTCTATGCCGAAAGTGACCACCGCGGTCTCGCAGGTAAGGCGGCATGCCAGAAGAAAACGGTGGCGCGTCGGCGTACAAGTGGGGCGGGGGCGGGGGCGGAAACGACGGTTCCGGGGCGTGTCTTGGCGGGTAATGGTTCTGGTATCGAGGAATCGGAGGAAATTGTTCCGGATAGCGGTTGGAAAAGTTCGGCGGCTCCGGATTCGAGTTATAGTACATCGGAGGAAACTGCGGAAACTGTCCCATCTGATTATACACTTGAGGTTGTTGAGAAGAGGTGTTCGCGACGTTTTGGTCGTTGTTGTTGTTGCCGTTGTTGTTGTTGTTGTTGTTGTTGTTGTTGTTGTTGAAGTGTGATTGCGAGATCGAAGAGAGGTCCGATTGTTGAAAGGGCTGTTGAACCGGATTTCGCATGGGAAGAGCATTTTGAGGTGGGCAACGTGTCCGATACATTGCTTGGTCAAAGTTCCAGGGTTGAGTAAACATATTATACTGGTTTGCCCATGAGGTGCCATGTCTGGGCAAATGTTGATTTTGTAAAGTGGAATTAGGCAAATAGTTAAAAGGAAAATTTGTTTGTAGATGGTTTGGTGATTCTGAGATTCGTTCATTAGGTTCTGAAAATCTTTGGTTTTGTTCTGAAAATCTATGGTTTGGTTCTGAAAATCTGTGGTTTTGTTCTGAAAATCTATGGTTTTGTTCTGAAAATCTATGGTTTTGTTCTGAAAATCGTTGGTTTTGTTCTGAAAACCTATGGTTCGGTTCTGGAAATCGTTGGTTCGGTTCTGGAAATCGTTGGTTCGGTTCTGGAAATCGTTGGTTCGGTTCTGGAAATCGTTGGTTTGGTTCTGAAAATCGATGGTTAGGTTGTGAAAATCTATGGTTAGGTTGTGAAAATCGTTGGTTCGGTTCTGAAAATCGTTGGTTGGGTACTCTAATTCTGCTCGTACTTCCTAAAACTTGCATTTCTCCTTGTAGCTCATTTTCTGTTTTGCTCTCTTCGGACGAATCCGACGTCGACTGTAAAACTACCGACCGTCGTTTGAGCGAGAACTTACGCATTTGATTGGTCGAGTTTTGCGTCGATTGCTGCGTAGATTTGTCGACGGATTGTTCAAGCCGACGACGTACCTTAAACTTTTCTGATGGCCAAATCGGTACGGATGGCGGATAATTGAGGTTCTGCGACGGAATGGGCAACAATGGTTGTTTGTGCAGTTTTGGATCGGGCAATAAAGGTTTTCTCGGTAGGGAGCCATTCACCGGATCAGGTAATAATGGCTGTTTGGTTTTGGTTATCTGGGTTTCATTGAGATTGCATGGTTTCGGTGTTTGAAATTCAAGTTTCGCTTTAATAGATTTGAACTCTATTTTTGAATTTGGAGCATGGAACTCCATTGTCCATTTAGGTTCTTCTGAATTTATATTAGGTTCCTGTAACTCAATATCTGATTTAGTTATCTGCGATATGGATTTTGAATTAGTCATTTGTAATTCAGGTTTCGGTGTAGGTTTTTGTAACTCCGGTTGCGGTATAGGTGCCTGAAAGTGTTGCAAGGGTTTTGATATTTGCGCTTCCTTTTTAAGCAAAGGTTCTTGAAAGGTCAGTTTAGACTCGAGAGTACTCCAAGTTCTTTTCCCCGGCGACGAGTTGGTGTTTTCTTTTTTCGTAGGCACCGATATTATCTTCTCGGGCACGGTTGCGAGCATACCATCATCAGCTGTTAATGGCTGAGCATCCTTTTGAACCGGCAATGCCAGGGATGTTTCGACGGGTGCCTGGGCGGGTACCAGTTGGTCTCGACAAGGGTATTCGGAGGGCAAGAGTGCCGGGTGTTGAGGTAAAGCGGGTGCGGCTACGGTTGGCATGGGCGGCTCCTTACACCTAATTGAGAAATGGGATTAAAGGTCACGAGAATAGGCTGCAGTTTCACGATACCACCAAGTCCGATATCTAAGTTGATATAGTTTGGAAGACAAGATAACATTTTAGTCATCGTTGCAAAACTGCTCGTCGCAGTAAATGCTGAAATTCCAGTTCCGGCAATAAATAAACAGTCAACTTAATTAAATATATAGAAGTTAATACATATATCTATGATTATTACTAAAATACTGGATTAGACAAAAAACAAACAAATTAAACTAAAACATAGAAAAATCATAAATAACTAAATAAAAATTGAAATCTAAATACATTGACAACACAACAGAGGATTAATATATTTTAAAATATCAAATTAATTTGAAGTTGAGATCACACTTAGAAAATATAAATAACAAACAATCAAAAAGAAGTTATGTAGAACGGCCGCGCACGAAAACATTACCAACTGAGGTCGTAGTGCATAGCGCGGGGCAAATGGTCTAACACGTGAGTGGGCCATACGAACGGAGTGGATTGTCTCGACTTGCCGTTGGTGAGGTTGGCGCTTGCTTTAGAGGTAAGCGCCGCCGTAGCTGCTACGACCGCGTGCTGTTCCTGGTTGGCTTTATGGCGGCGACGTTCCTCTTCGATAACAGCCTTTTCCTGGGGACGTGAAACGTTGTAGGTTGGCTGAACGGCTACGGGAGTTTATACTATAGTAGACATCGACCGGCAAACGTTAACATGGGATGACAAATGATACCTACAGGGTATTCAATTTTAGTCGAAGTCAACGGTAAAAAGATGATTTTAATTTTCAATATTCAGTTGTACGTGTTAAATAGATAATGTTTGCCGGATAGGGTTTTATTTCATAAGAGAGTATTTGAAGCAAAACAATTGGAATACTTACACAGAAACCTGTAAAAAGTGAGATTAATGTGTCCTTAATATCATTTTCTTAAGGGGATACATTAAAATAATTAAAAAAATATACAATCTCAAATTTACTAAAAATAAGAAAATGTATTTAATTTATTTACAAAATAGGATTTTTAAACGTGATCATTTTTGTATATACTTTAAAAAGATAGTTTTTATAGTATAGTTATAAAAAGATTGTCTTTATAGTATACATTTGCATTATATATTATACAGCAATTAAAATAGCATATATAAGAAACAAGAACAGATCATATTTTTTTGTAATAGGATTTCCAAATATTTTATATGTGAATTTAACGTATCCCCTTAAATTGACTATTATAATAACATTTAGCCAAATTAAAAAGTGCAGTGTATTCAAAATAAAGATTTACAGCGATTACAATTTTAGAGTTGATTAAAAACGAGGAAAAAATCTTGTTCGCAAATAATTATTTTTACAAATGGCGAATACTTTAAAATACACCGACACTTTCCAACGTAAAACTGTGGACAGAAAGTTTCACGGCCGTAATGCTCGACAACGTTTACGAAGATAGGAACAGTGGCAGTCCTGCTGACGCATAATGCGCATGCTTGCACCTGGGGGTGTCTCGAGGATGGTTTAGCTTTAAGTAAATATAAATACGCTTCAACCTTATAATATTTTCTGGTGGTGTAGTGGGACCGCGTCTAAAATAAAATTGTTAAATTCATCAGATAAAACGAGAGCGAGAGTGAGAGATGTGAGAGATGGAGAGTGTGAGAGATGGAGAGAGTAAGTGTGAGAGATGTGAGAGATGGAGAGAGTGAGTGTGAGAGATGTGAGAAATGGAGTGTGAGAGATGGAGAGAGTAAGTGTGAGAGATGTGAGAGATGGAGAGAGTGAGTGTGAGAGATGGAGAGAGTGAGTGTGAGAGATGTGAGAAATGGAGAGAGTAGGTGTGAGAGATGTGAGAAATGGAGATAGTGAGTGTGAGAAATAGAGAGAGTGAGTGTGAGATATGTGAGAAATGGAGAGTGAGTGTGAGAGATGGAGAGATTGAGTGTGAGCAATGGAGAGTAAGTGTGAGAAATGGAGATAGTGAGTGTGAGAGATGTGATAAATGGAGAGTGAGTGCGAGAGATGTGAGTGTGAGAGAAGTGAGAATGGAGAGTGAGTGTGAGAGATGTGAGAAATGGAGAGAGTGAGTAAGAGAGATGTGAGAAATGGAGAGTGAGTGAGAGATGGAGAGAGTGAGTATGAGAGATGTGAGAAATGGAGAGAGTGAGTGTGAGAGGTGCGAGAAATGGAGAGTGAGTGTGAGAGATGCGAGAAATGAAGAGATGTGATAAATGGAGAGAGTGAGTGTGAGAGATGTGAGAAATGGAGAGAGTGAGTGTGAGAGATGTGATATATGGAGAGTGAGTATGAGAAATGGAGAGAGTGAGTGAGAGAGATGTGAGAAATGGAGAGCGAGTGTGAGATATGGAGAGAGTGAGTGTGAGAAATGGAGAGTGAGTGTGAGAGATGGATAGATTGAGTGTGAGAGATGGAGAGAGTGAGTGTGAGAGATGTGAGAAATGGAGAGAGTGAATGTGAGAGATTGAGAGAGTGAATGTGAGAGATTGAGAGAGTGAGTGTGAGAGATGTGAGAAATGGAGAGAGTGAGTGTGAGAGATGTGAGAAATGGAGAGAGTGAGTGTGAGACATGTTAGAAATGGAGAGTGAGTGTGAGAGATGTGAGAAATGGAGAGTGAGTGTGAGAGATGTGAGACATGGAGAGAGTGAGTGTGAGAGATGTGAGAAATGGAGAGTGAGTGTGAGACATGTGAGAAATAGAGAGTGAGTGTGAGAGATGTGAGAAATGGAGAGAGTGAGTGCGAGAAATAGAGAGAGTGAGTGTGAGAGATGAGAGAAATGGAGAGTGAGTGTGAGAGATGTGAGAAATGGAGAGCGAGAGATGTGATAAATGGATAGTGAGTGTGAGAGATGGAGAGAGTGAGTGTGAGAAATGGAGAGTGAGTCTGAGAGATGTGAGAAGTGGAAAGAGTGAGTGTGAGAAATGGAGAGAGTGAGTGAGAGAGATGTGAGAAATGGAGTGAGTGTGAGAGATTGAGTGTGAGATATGGAGAGAGTGAGTGTGTGAGATGTGAGAAATGGAGAGAGTGAGTGTGAGAAATGAAGAGTGAGTGTGAGATATGAAGAGTGAGTGTGAGATATGAAGAGTGAGTGTGAGATATGAAGAGTGAGTGTGAGAGATGTGAGAAATGGAGAGTGAGAGATGTGAGAAATGGAGAGTGAGTGTGAGAAATGGAGAGAGTGAGTGTGAGAAATGAAGAGTGAGTGTGAGATATGAAGAGTGAGTGTGAGAGATGTGAGAAATGGAGAGTGAGTTCGAGATATGGAGATAGTGAGTGTGAGAAATGGAGAGTGAGTGTGAGAGATGTGAGATATGGAGAGTGAATGTGAGATAAGGAGAAAGCAGATTATGAGATGATGGGACAGGTTGTGTTATGAGCAATTGGTAAAATGGACAATGATAAATACATGCTTAAATTTATATGTATTTATAAAATAATAATATATTATTCACATATATATATATATATATATTATATAGTATGCCGGTTTTAGTACTAGATATATTATATATGACTAATACTTTTAAATTGAATACAAATTAAAAGTGAAGAAATAATATAAATAATCAGTCTAATTTTTAAAAAATTATTATTAGATTTATTATTATTAAAAATAAAGAAATCAAATTAAATCATAAAGAAAAATGAACAATTTAATCAAATATTCATATTAAGGTTTATTATATAATATTAAAATATTTTAGTATTGAAAATTACTTAATAATTATTATTTAAATTAATTTATAATCTACATATTTTATTAAAATGCAGATATAATTTAAAATTGAAACCAATTATTTCTTGGAATTTCGGAATTGGTAGAAGTTATTTCAATTTGTGAAGAGTAAATGCCAGACAATGATATCACATTTAATTTCACTAATACATTATTAATATAGCAGATAAGCAATATGGCAGATTAGAATTTATTTATGATGTATAAATAAATTCGCCTTAATTACTTTAATGAGATTTTAAACATAATATAATACGGTTGAATATAAATATAGTATTCTTTATAAATATAGTATTCTTTATAAATATAGTATTCTTTATAAATATAAATATTCATATAATCATGATTAGGTTTGAAATCATTCTGATATAATAAAAACTCAAATCAGTAAAATAAAAACTCAAGCACTCAAGCACCAAAAGAAAAGTACTACAATTAAATCAACTACGACCTTCAAAACTACTCCTACTAGTACCATAATAATGTTCGATATTTAACGTACAATAGCGAATACAATATGCCTTTGACAATACAATATTTGACCAACAACGACGTAACACCTGGGTATCCATCTCGAACCGATGAAACGTAATGCGAAATAAAGACATACTAGTGTATGGGTAGTGTATGGGATGAGAACTCAAGCCAGCTTACCGAGCTAATGGTGGTACTTCCTGTGTTGAAACAGTTGGACGAGTGGTGAGTTGCAGCTGGTGTAGCGAGCTCCGCATCAGCTGTTGTGATGGGAGTGGGGATGGGGTTAGTGGGATGGGAGTGGGGATGGGGATGGGGTTAGCGGGATGGGAGTGGGTGGGGTTAGCGTGATGGGAGTGAGGGTGGGGTTAGCGGGATGGGAGTGGGGATGGGGTTAGCGGGAAGGGAGTGTGGTGGGGTTAGAGGGATGGGAGTGGGGTTAGCGGGATGGGAGTGGGGATGGGGTTAGCGGTATGGGAGTAGGGATGGGGTTAGCGGGATGGGAGTGGGGATGGGGTTAGCGGGATGGGAGTAGGGTGGGGTTAGAGGGATGGGAGTGGGGATGGGGTTAGCGGGATTGGGTTAGCAGGATGGGAGTGGGGATAGGGTTAGCGTGATGGGAGTAGGTATGGGGTTAGCGTGATGGGAGTAGGGGTGGGGTTAGCGGGATGGGAGTGGGGATGGTGTTAGCGGGATGGGAGTAGGGGTGGGGTTAGCGGGATGGGAGTGGGGATGGGGTTAGCGTGATGGGAGTAGGGATGGGAGTGGGGGTGGGGTTAGCGGGATGGGGTTAGCGCAATGGAAGTAGGGTAGGGTTTAGCTCAATGGGAGTGGGGTAGGGGTTAGTGTAATAGGAATGGGGTAGGGTTATCGCATTGGGAATAGGGTAGGGGTTAACGTAATGGGAGTGAGGTAGAGGTTAGCACAAAGGGAGTGGGGTATGGGTTAGCACAATGGGATTGGGGTAGGGGTTAACGAGATGGGAGTGGGGATGGGGTTAGCACAATGGGATTGGGGTAAGGGTTAACGAGATGGGAGTGGGGATGGGGTTAGCGCGATGGGAGTGGGGTAGAGGTTAGCGCAATGGGAATGGGGTTAGCGAGATGGGAATGGGGTTAGCAGGATGGGAGTGGGGATAGGGTTGGGGCGATGGGAGTGGGGTATGGGCTAGCACAATGAGAGTGGGATAGGGGTTAATACAATGGGAGTGGGGTTAACGAGATGGGAGTGGGGGTGGGGTTGGCGCGATGGGAGTGGGGTATGGGTTAGCACAATGAGAGTGGGATAGGGGTTAATACAATGGGAGTGGGGTTAGAGAGATGGGAGTGGGGTAGGGTTAGCGGGATGGGAGTGGGGTTGGGGTTAGCAGGATGGGAGTGGGGTTGGGGTTAGCGGGATGGGAGTGGGGTAGGGGTTAGTGTAATAGGAATGGGGTAGGGTTATCGCATTGGGAATAGGGTAGGGGTTAACGTAATGGGAGTGAGGTAGAGGTTAGCACAAAGGGAGTGGGGTATGGGTTAGCACAATGGGATTGGGGTAGGGGTTAACGAGATGGGAGTGGGGATGGGGTTAGCACAATGGGATTGGGGTAAGGGTTAACGAGATGGGAGTGGGGATGGGGTTAGCGCGATGGGAGTGGGGTAGAGGTTAGCGCAATGGGGGTGGGGTATAGGTTAGCGCAATGGGAGTGGGATAGGGGTTAACGCAATGGGAATGGGGTTAGCGAGATGGGAATGGGGTTAGCAGGATGGGAGTGGGGATAGGGTTGGGGCGATGGGAGTGGGATAGGGGTTAATACAATGGGAGTGGGGTTAACGAGATGGGAGTGGGGGTGGGGTTGGCGCGATGGGAGTGGGGTATGGGTTAGCACAATGAGAGTGGGATAGGGGTTAATACAATGGGAGTGGGGTTAGAGAGATGGGAGTGAGGTAGGAGTTAGCGGGATGGGAGTGGGGTTGGGGTTAGCGGGATGGGAGTGGGGATGGCCTCGAAGGTTGCAAATCGAGGTGAAAGTGAGTGAAAGCGACACCCGAATACTATGAGAGAGGTTCAAAGGGAGTCATGGTAACCAGGTGAAGAGGCGAGTATTGCTGTGGCTGCGTTATTCATCGGCTGGGCGTCGAGGTCGAGGTCGTCGTAAATGCATTCGTCGTCGTAATTGAAGTCGGCGTTACACGACTCCGAGATGTAGTACTCGACGTTGTCCTTGATGGTTTTGATCTGCGGACGTCGAATGACGTTTGAAACAAATACCATTGGACGATATTCGAATTAACTCGCATAAGTAACATTCGACAGGGATAATCAATCAGATTTATGTCGAATGAAGTCATTTTTAAGCGACTTTACTAATTCTGTCTTAACCTCTTCTATATCAATAGCATCGTTATCGACCAATCTCAGTATGGCTTCGAGTTTGGCAATATGGAATTTGTGTTTCTCTAGAAAGCCCTTCAGCGTATCAATGCGATTTTGTTTCTGTGAAAACACAAGTAGAAATTGATATAATACTTGGTAGGATATAATACTTGGTAAGATATAATACTTGGTAAGATATAATACTTGGTAAGATATAATACTTGGTAAGATATAATACTTGGTAGGATATAATACTTGGTAGGATATAATACTTGGTAAGATATAATACTTGGTAAGATATAATACTTGGTAGGATATAATACTTGGTAAGATATAATACTTGGTAAGATATAATACTTGGTAGGATATAATACTTGGTAGGATATAATACTTGGTAAGATATAATACTTGGTAAGATATAATACTTGGTAAGATATAATACTTGGTAGGATATAATACTTGGTAAGATATAATACTTGGTAAGATATAATACTTGGTAAGATATAATACTTGGTAAGATATAATACTTGGTAGGATATAATACTTGGTAGGATATAATACTTGGTAAGATATAATACTTGGTAGGATATAATACTTGGTAGGATATAATACTTGGAAGGATATAATACTTGGTAGGATATAATACTTGGTAAGATATAATACTTGGTAAGATATAATACTTGGTAAGATATAATACTTGGTAGGATATGATACTTGGTAAGATATAATACTTGGTAAGATATAATACTTGGTAAGATATAATACTTGGTAAGATATAATACTTGGTAGGCTATAATACTTGGTAGGATATAATACTTGGTAAGATATAATACTTGGTAAGATATAATACTTGGTAGGATATAATACTTGGTAAGATATAATACTTGGTAAGATATAATACTTGGTAAGATATAATACTTGGTAAGATATAATACTTGGTAAGATATAATACTTGGTAAGATATAATACTTGGTAAGATATAATACTTGGTAAGATATAATACTTGGTAAGATATAATACTTGGTAAGATATAATACTTGGTAAGATATAATACTTGGTAGGATATAATACTTGGTAAGATATAATACTTGGTAGGATATAATACTTGGTAGGATATAATACTTGGTAAGATATAATACTTGTTAAGATATAATACTTGGTAAGATATAATACTTGGTAGGATATAATACTTGGTAAGATATAATACTTGGTAGGATATAATACTTGGTAGGATATAATACTTGGTAAGATATAATACTTGGTAGGATATAATACTTGGTAAGATATAATACTTGGTAGGATATAATACTTGGTAAGATATAATACTTGGTAAGATATAATACTTGGTAAGATATAATACTTGGTAGGATATAATACTTGGTAAGATATAATACTTGGTAGGATATAATACTTGGTAGGATATAATACTTGGTAAGATATAATACTTGGTAGGATATAATACTTGGTAGGATATAATACTTGGTAAGATATAATACTTGGTAGGATATAATACTTGGTAATATATAATACTTGGTAAGATATAATACTTGGTAAGATATAATACTTGGTAAGATATAATACTTGGTAAGATATAATACTTGGTAAGATATAATACTTGGTAAGATATAATACTTGGTAGGATATAATACTTGGTAGGATATAATACTTGGTAAGATATAATACTTGGTAAGATATAATACTTGGTAAGATATAATACTTGGTAAGATATAATACTTGGTAGGATATAATACTTGGTAGGATATAATACTTGGTAAGATATAATACTTGGTAAGATATAATACTTGGTAAGATATAATACTTGGTAGGATAAAATACGAACATTGCGATCGAGTTTTTTCTTTTTGGCACTCAGGGTTTCAATTTCACTTTCGGTGACTTCAACTTTCTGAGTTAATTCCTCAATACATTTCTGGGAACAATATAGTCACATGATAGTTCTAATATAAGAAAGATAACAAATGATAAGAAATATAAATGGAGGCTTGAACAATTATTTACATAGATATTTATTAATTTTAATATCAATAATAATATCATATTTTGTATATAGAAAGTACTAGAATTTCCACAAATTTATACTATCTCTCAAATATCTTATAACATATAAACCATAAATATTATGAATATAAAACTATTATCTATATTAAAGATAATAAAAACTATTATATATTTATATATATATATATATATATATTCAAATTCAATAAAATAATCATAATAGATATGTTTTAACTTTACATTAAAATAACAAAACGTGTAAATATATATTACAACTATTAATAAATAACTACTTAATATACCCAAGAAACCAGATGATGTAATTATTATACAAACTTATGTAATTATTTTAAATAAAAAATAAACATAATATATTTTTAATGTAATAAATATATAACTAAATAAAAAACTAAAATAACCTGGATGGTTTACTGTCTACCTCATAATTATAGATAAAACAAAATTATCTTTATAATAATCTTTTACTTATTTATTATTACTTACTTATTTATTAATACACCAAAGTTATGATTAATATAATTGAGTATATATTATTTATATATTATATTTACTTATTTAGTAAAGCTTTGAATCGTAATATCTATTATTTACTATGATAAAATACTTTACAATAAATTCTATAGAATTAATATTGATTATAAAGCTGTAATTTAATAATTACATTTTCTAAACGTTTAATATTATTAATACGTTAAAGTTAAAATATTATTTTTACTTCTTACTTGACTATTAAAAATGAGGAGTATTTTTCTTTAAACAAAAATAATAGAATTACTATAAAATATTGAACTAAACGATACATTTGTTTTCATTTGTTGCAATATGCCGATTCCAAATTATTATACTGGACATATATAAATTATACAACATATGACAAGATTAGCAAGATACCTGGTCTCCAATCTCTTTACAGTATCATACAAGTAATTTACGCCCACAAGATAATAAAAGTATTTCTCTATCATTAAATATTTTATAGATAATTTGATGAACTTTGATAAATAATAATAAAAAACTAAAATAAATGTAAAAATAAACTCAAATTTTAATAATATATTAAATATAATATTGTGTATATATAATACAATGTATCCAAATAATTATCCAGTATCATACATAATCTTGTATGTAGGCTTTTATTAATCTAGTGATGAATTCATAAGAATAATAATATTTATAAAAATAGAATAAATTATAAAAAAAAGTATTTCATTATGTAATCTATCTAGAACTTTTAATAATTAATATTGAATTATTATTGCATATTTGAGATCACTTGTTATTGTATATCAATTATTCAAAACCAAAATAATAAATTTATAGATTTTAAAATATCGTACTACGACAATGTATATTAATAAAATCAATCGATATTAAAAATAAACATTAATAATGAATCATAATTTACATTAAAAATTGTCATATCTATTAAAAAATTAAAATCAAAAAATTTATAAATTTTAATTTATGAGATAATATTATTTTGAAATATAAATAATCTAAAGAATAATCAGAAATAGATATTGATTTATAATAATTATTTTATTATATATTTAAAATATAATGGTTTTAGATTGCCTAGATTAACATTAGTTAATTTATATTACAAATATATACAAGCTATTCAATACTATATTATTATTTACAACACTAATATCAAATATCAATTTTAATTTTATTATCTGAATTTCTTTACTGGAATGTATTATCTAATCTAAAGCTATATCAATTATACAATAAATTATTTCTAAAAACTTCCAGATAAAGCACACTTTAAATAACTAAATCTATAATCACCAAATGATAACAATTTATAAATATATGTTTAGCAAAATTATGAATCTAAATATTAAAATTAGGCATTACAATGATAATGAAATCAAATATTATTCGTAATTATGTTTACTGCAAAAGAATAGCTAATGACTAACGGAGAGCCATTGGGAGATGTCATCCTTTTGTTTCTCTTTGGGGTCAAGTTTAGCCGCTGCACCAAGACCTTCTTTCGAATATGCCTTGGTTTTGGTTTCTCTTTCTACAACTTTAAATCTTTCCATTTGCTGTATGTTGATTTTTCACATTAGTTATTTGAATGTGAGTGTGAAGTAACGATATATGAATTCAATTTTTACACAAAGTATTATTACAATGACAAACTTTTATTTTAATAATACGAGTTAAGTAACATTCAGATGTAATTATATAATATAATATAGTAATGAATTAATAACAGTTTCAATAATTTTCCTATTGTCTAATAGCAGTCGCTTGTCTTTGATGTCATTGGAAGCCACCCATGACTTGATTTGATCACGTAATCGCTAATAGAAACATCTCAAGTTGATTATAATAAAAACAATAATTATAAAATAGTGTTTAAAATAGAATAAACCTGCAATTTCTTAATCTCCTTCTTGAGATCCGCCTCATACTTCTCTTTTTGGTTATTATTTGCTGCATTATGAACCTAGAAAATATATAAGAAATATAGTTTTTAAATGAAAAAATAACTATTATAATAGATAAATCACGTATTAATAAAAGTTGTAAATTAATTTTATTAAAAATAAATCACCTTTTTCCAGATATCATCAAAAGTTTCTACACCCTCTGAAACCTTCTTAAGACATCTGTCAATCTCACCTAAGCAAAGTACAATAAAATATTATTAATATTAATAAAAATAATGAATTAATCAACAAAATTATTTTTTTAATTACAAAGTATATCAAAATTAATAATAGTAAAAATATAAATATATAATGTGTGTTATAATAATGTTATTATTAAATATTGTCATATGTATTTCAATAGAAATATTAAAATATGCTTAGTAATAGATCTATAAAATTTATTTTATAATCTATATAGAAAATAATACATTTTATATATATAAATAATGTACTTGGAATAGTGAATAAAACAAATGTTAATACATTATTTGAATACTATATAATATAATGAAATCTAAATTATACAATAAATAGTAACTATTTTAGTAAAAAAAAAACAATAATAAATGAAATACAGATATTATTTTAAACAATACATATAATTATTGATAACATAGTCAATATATTGAACATCTATCAAAATTAAGATATATAATAAGTATTATTACAGTATAATTAAAATACAAAAAAATAAACAATTATATAATATTATTAATAATTTATAGATATACAATACAAGCTATTGTTATTAAAATCATCATATATAGACAATATTCAAATAAGTCAACAATTAGCGTTATGTTATTGGAATAGTTATATAATATATTTATTTATAGAATTACAAAAAAAAAATATAAACAAATATAAGCGATCTTTTTTCGTGGAAGACATTTTAAAATGAAAATAAAATATTAATTATCATCTTAATTTTAAATGAATTTTGAACATGAATAGCAATATTACTATTTTTGTCTAAAAATACTAGTTATTATATTATATTAACCTTGTAGTTTTCTGCGATCGGCCATTACAGAGTGAATATTACATTCGTATTATATATCATGCTAAATGTATATAATAATATATTATAATTCAAAATTTAATAGACAAATATAAATTACACAGCTTTGTCTAGATAAAAATGGCTACTGCTTTTATTGAAAAAAAAAATAAAATATATATATTTAAAATTTACAAAATAAAATGATGGTGCTTAACAATCCAATCATTTAATAAATTAATTGAAGTAAGTATTATTTTATAAAATTATTTATTAATATCCAATTTATTAAATCAATTAATACACCAATTGACATTTTGATGATTGTATACTTCAATTCTAGTATCTATGTATCAAAAAGACTTCCTATAAATCTAGTAATCCGATGTAAACAAATATTCAGTGTTCATAAGAGTTAAATAAAGTTTAAAGAGTTAACAGTTGGTATACTACAATGTATACCATTTGCTATTAAATAACTCTTAATTAAAACCCATAGTTTTAGTTATGCAAAATATAGCATTTCATTTATTATGTAATTCCAATTACAAGATTATATTTTTTAAATATATTCAATTTACCTAGATCATTCTAAATATAGAAATATTGTATATAGTGTAACCAAAGACAATGTACATTTTTTTTACATAGATCACACATTTAATATATATTGTATCAAATATATTTCATTACAATTATTTATCTTACGAAAAGAACATACATAATATGTGTATATAATAATTTTTTTATAAATGAGTCGTGCATAGTTTTAGTCTATTGCATATTAATTACCCATAGTATAGATTATTTTTAATAATATAAAGTAATCTAATAATTTATTTATGTTAAATATAACTTTTATTACACATTTACTTTATGTCATTTAATTAATAATTGAAATAAAATTAATTTGTATTTATGAATTATTTAAAAATATATTTATACATTATGAATTATTCATTTTGTGTAATAAATATACAACACATCATTCGCATAGTTACCATTTTAAGTTTTACTAAATAGTATTTAATAATAAGCATGCTAATAGTTTTTTAACTTGTTTGTATATTATTATATATTTTATCCAAATGAATTGCATTCATCATTTTTAATATAATGACTATATATATATTATAGATATGTCTGTTACGAAAGCATATTAAATTATATATATAATACACTGATATATACGATATATTACAGTGTTATAGATTTTTGTTTGTTGTATAATTATACTATATTAATATATAATAACTTAAAAAAGTAATTTATTAAAATTCCCATGTAACTTATTATATAATGCATTTATTTATTTTTAAATATTACAAAAATCAAAAGGTTTAAATTTTTTTAGTTCGATTTTGAAGACGAAATATTTAAAAAATACAATATAAATTTTTAATTTTCTTTCCTTTACAATTACATGTATCCAATTAACTCTATATATTTGTTTTAATGAATATATGTGAATGGTATACATATCGTATGTGTTCTATGCTTCAAGTTAGCTGGCTAATTAGTTATTACTTGGGTATTGTATTTCAATAAACAATGTCAGAGATTTGTGATTCCACAAAATCTATAATTACAATATATTCAGTTATATAGCGGATAACATTCTGTTTACATCATTTATACATTATATATAAACAATAAGTTATTGTTGATTACAATTAAATCAGTTTAATTATTTTGAATTTTATCAATTTAATAACAAATTTCTTTTATAACAACAATTTTGGACCAAATTTAATTTTATATTACTAACTTTTATTGAAACACAAATTTTCAAATATATATATGTACTAAATGAATATTACTTATATTAGGTCATGTTTATATATTAATTCAATACTTTATTAATTTTCTATGGCATCCTTTGATTTTATTCTTTTTATATTAATTGTTCTTATGAACCTAATAATTGATTAATAAAAATAAAAATATTTTCAATACATACCATTTTTGAACTTAATACTTTGATAGGATATCAAATTTACCTTTTCAATATGAAAATGTATATTTCATTGTAATACTTTGAACTCCTAATATGGTACCAATGGAAGTTTATTAAGATTACTTGTATACATGCAATTTTTCTAATGTACAATGTACAGACACAAACATAAATCCTGTAATTAACATTGAAAATGCAGTCGTTGGTATGAATGAAATGCTTTTAAAAGAAATGATGCTTAATTATATCTAATATTTGATCTCTTTCAAGAGAATGTTTATTTTATATATGGACTTGTGACTAAATTACAAAATATATTAAACAACTCGTAAATTAGTTTTTTATATAAAACATGTTAATTGTATTATGAATTATTAATAATTTATTTGTAAATATAAATGTATTCATCTTATTTTAATGTTATGTTCATCTATATTATTAAAAAAACAATTAAACTTCTTAATTTTATTCATTGTATTATAAAATTTGCAGTTTTGCTGTATATTTGATGTAATTTAATTATACATTGGACATCCACTTTATATATACTATATATATACTATATATATACTATATATATACTATATATATACTTTATATATACTTTATACATTTTTACATCCCTTTGTATATCTCTTTCTAAATCATATATGTGGTAATGGTCATTTTAATAGTCGTGTTAAAATGGTAAATTTAAAAACCATTAAATATTTCAGTAGAAACTTTAAATCCATTAAAACAATGCAATTGTTATAGTTATATAAACCATCGTATCGTGTTTTCATTAACGGATCAATTTCCTAAGTACTGCGTTATATATTCTGTAAATAGATGAAATCAATTGCGATACTAAATGATGTGATATCAGTGTCAATAAATTCAGTCTCCATCCGGAGAATTAAAAGATGAAATTGATAGAGTGAGGAACTCGACGCATTTATCCAAAATGTATGTCTTATTTAATGTCATTTATGTTCATACCAACTTCGTGCCATTCGATCTTAAGTTCTGTATGGTTACGCTAAGTAATTCCCAGTCATAATATGACATCAACATGTCATAATATGACATCAACGTATCATAATATGACATCAACGTGTCATAATATGACGTATGATGCCACGTTTTTGACACCGAGACATTTTTCTAAAATTTAATTTTAAAAACTTCTATTCATTAATATTTTCAATTGTTTTTTTATTACAATATTTACAAATAGTTCTAGAATAAGATAAACCAAAACTCCTGTATCCTAAAGTCAAATTTGTTTACAAATTAAAAATACTTGTTACTTTTAATTCATTAATGAATTTTCTCATTAATGAATTTTCTCTTATATTTATCCAACATCTTATTTTCGAATCTTATACGTCGAATTAACAGCAACTTGCGATGAGTGAACAAGATTTTGGTCTTTACGGCTCAAGTATTGCTACGTCCAATCAGAGGAAAGCATACGGCCAGAATTCGACGATTAATCACAGAACGAATAAGGCTTCAGCATCCTCAATCTCAACTAAGAAATTGGTTATTATTTATATTAATGTAATTTTTTATAAACGTCTTTATATTGTTGTTTTATTATGTGAAGACAGGTCACTTATTCTATGTAACATGTCTATGACATCTTCTATGTAATTTTCTTCGAAAAACAGTATATTTTATAACCTTGATTGAATTGAATTGAAATAAATATTTCAATAATATAATCAATATATTACATTTTATTTGAATTTTAAAATTTATACTATATATATATACATATTGATATCTATAACATATAAATACATATTGATATCTATAACATATAATATATATATAAATACATATTGATATCTATAACATATAATATATATATAAATACATATTGATATCTATAACATATAATACATATTAAATACATATTGATATCTAAAATATGTAGAATACATCAAATAAGTCAAATAAGTCAAATATTTCTTCAATATCAAATAGATCTTCTGTAAAAAACAAAAGTTAGTATAAATTATAATTTGTAAAAGTTTTTTAAATATCTGCTGAAATTATATAAAATATATTTAGTTATATAATTATTTAAGTATATACTTTATTTTTGTAATAATTTATATTTATTTTCAGTTATTATATATTTTTAAGTCATTAAATATTAATTATTTTAATGTGAATCATTTAATTAGGTACGAAGAAAAAAAATCATCAATCTAAAGAATCTCCAAATAAAGGGTTTGTGTTGCAATTTTTAGTTTATCTCGAGTTGTTTACTCCCCTCTCCTAGAAAGTATTTTGTGGTATAGATTTAATAAAAAATTATTATCTTTTTAAAATTTTATGACAATTTTCAGACTTGAAAAAATAACAAATTCTCAAAATTCTAAGTCAAGAAACAAACCCGCCTGGGTTAGTTTTTTCTACTATTAATCTTCCACAATCTAATGATTATTTATGACAATAATTAATTTATTTAAGAATCAAAATATATTGTAATTCTAAATTGATCTGGTATGTAAAATTTTTTCAAGAATATAAATTTAATAATAATACCCTTTATTATTGATTTGCATCATTGAATTGTGTCATTTTGCTTTCTCAAATAGAATAAATAATCGTTGAATTCACGAGAGAATTTATGTTGAGATTAAAATAAAAGGTAGAAATGCCAATTTAGTAACCGTATAGCCGTACTTTCAGGCATCTCAATCCTCGACGCAAAGTTCCGCAGAGACTTCGACTTTACCTCCGTTGGACACTTTATCGTTACGTGTGCTACCCTCGGATGGCTCCGGTGAAAATTGTTTGTCCACGTTGTACTTTAACCTAGTACTTCCCGTAGTGAATTTAGTATTCCTTTAGCTCTGCAATTAGTTGATTCTCTACATAATGCTCTAATGTAAAACTTAATAACTTCCTTTAGCTCTGCAATTAGTTGATTCTCTACATAATGCTCTAATGTAAAACTTAATAACTTCCTTTAGCTCTGCAATTAGTTGATTCTCTACATAATGCTCTAATGTAAAACTTAATAACTTCCTTTAGCTCTGCAATTAGTTGATTCTCTACATAATGCTCTAATGTAAAACTTAATAACTTCCTTTAGCTCTGCAATTAGTTGATTCTCTACATAATGCTCTAATGTAAAACTTAATAACTTCCTTTAGCTCTGCAATTAGTTGATTCTCTACATAATGCCCTAATGTAAAGTTTAATAACTTCCTTAATAACTAGGAGTCCACTAAATTTAATACGGAATTACATGTCATATAACGCAATTCACTTTTTCAATGGTATAATAATATATCTATTGTATATTTAGATATATACAGATCAAAAAATTTATTTCACGATAATATATTACTTGAATTAAAATATATCAATACATTTAAAATAGTAAATTCTATTATTTTAAATGAATTGATTTTTTAAATTGATATATTTAAATTCAAGTAATATATTATCGTGAAATAAATGTTTTGATCTGTCACACGTCCACTAGAAATGATACCAAATATAGTCGTTATTAATTATACTTTCAAAATCGATTCTTCTTGCATTGCAATTGACAACTCAAAACATGTTTTCATACCCAAACTCCTATTCGCCGGTCAGTCTGGAAACTGGACGACGGCCTGGACTCGGATTGCAGTAGTACGAGGTTCTTGGTCGACCCGCGTTTGAATTCCGCGACACCCGTTGACCCCCGACTGTCTACGGCGACCTCTCGCGACTCTCGACGTTCCGCGACGCTGTTCGAGTTCACGCAGATGCACGACATGTCGGCGAACCATCCGTCCGGCCGCTCTAGCCCCGCCCAGTCGACGCCACGCCTCTCTAGCCCAAGGTCGCCATCGCGGCCGACCGCCCGCCTCACATCCGAAGACCTGAGCGCCATCGACGCCGAAGACTACACATTCCGAACGTTGACGCCAGACGAAACCGAGGTCGACGAACTGCTGGAGAGGTCGGCTGGCGTCGACGTCGAGAGTCCGCTCGACGCCGACGACCCGAGTCCTCGACTCGCCGACCTCGGTCGTTTGCGGGTTCACGACGCCCCCGCCTCCGCATTGTTTGAGGTCCCGGCGTTCGTCGTCGCCGCCTCTTCCCCTTCCGACCGCGGGCCCAGCCAATCCCGCGCCGGAAACTCCCCGTCGCCGCCGACCCCTAAACCCACCTCGACCTCCCGGGCTTCGTGTTCACCCAACGCCCGACATTACGCCGCCGTCAATATCCAACGCTGGTACAGGGAAGTACGCCGCACACGCGATTCTGTAGTCAGGGTTAGCACCGCATTGGGTCAAGGCATTGTCCAGTCGTATTGTATTTGGATTAATGGTCGTTTTGGGGATTTATTAACGGGCATATCGTGGAGCTGGATTAAGGATTGAATGTTGTTTGCGTCGATGGTTATGTTCATGAGATGGCATTGTGGATTATCTCTGTGTTATTGGTAGTAGTTGATAGATACGGAATTGAATAGAAGTACTTGGACAGAGTTAGGATTGTATCGTTAGTCGGTATTGTCGAATGCAATTAGTGTTCTCATGGCGAGATATCCTCGTTGGTTAGCGTTCCGGATTAACGTTGCGTCTTGGCGTAATGGAATAGCGTTGGCAGTACGCGTTAGTCTAATGCCGCAACTGCCCAAGGAATCGGTGATTACGCGGATACAAGAGTTGAAGGAAGACAAGAAGCGAAGGCTGACGGATGACAAGAAGAAGCGGGATGAAATATTCGATGGCGACAACTTTGAGATCAGATCTCCGAAGCAACGAAAGGAGGCCAGAGAACTTAAGGCTAAAGAGGCCAGGAAAAAGGCTATCCAGGTTTACTGTTAATTACACCCTATACCCAAACTCCACCCCTACTCATCGCATTTCTTGGCTGCATATCATTGTTATTGATTATTGCTATCGTTATTGATTTATAAATGAAGTCCTATCAAAGTTTCATTCACTTTAATATTTCGAATATGTATCAAACGTAAAAACTTGACGTATCCATAATCCGAAAGGAAATGCACGAAAAGCGAGAGAAAAGCCGCGAGTTGAACCAAAAGATCGCCGAAGAGGAGGTGAAGAGAATTCGCGCGAAAAGTCGTTCCGTGCGCAGTATAAATTCCAACGGCAAGGTTTTCAATGCTAAAGATGAATCATTTTGATTAATTGATTATTTACGATCGCATTCATTTGCATATACTTCCTTATAAAGCTTATTTCTATTGTATATTTTAGTCTTGAATTACTGCAGGAATACAATTGAAGGATTATTGTAACGTGAACTATTTAGTTCCTCTGGCTCTAAATAGAATACAAATAAACTCGACGTCGATAACGTTTACGTCGTCAATATCAAATCTGCATTTCACTTTTCCATCGCCAGGTGTCGCGACAAGAGAACAGTAAACTCTCTAAGAAGGCAACGAGCGAACATGGAGAAGAGAGAATTGGTAGAGGAGATGTTGGTAGAGGAGATGTTGGTAGAGGAGATGTTGGTAGAGGAGATGTTGGTAGAGGAGATGTTGGTAGAGGAGATGTTGGTAGAGGAGATGTTGGTAGAGGAGATGTTGGTAGAGGAGATGTTGGTAGAGGAGATGTTGGTAGAGGAGATGTTGGTAGAGGAGATGTTGGTAGAGGAGATGTTGGTAGAGGAGATGTTGGTAGTCTCGAAGCTTCCGATACTATAACCAGTAGCGCCACCACACTCGGCGCCACTACTACGATCGACGACCTTTTCAAGACGCTATTCGACCTCGAACAGGATGTAGGCTCTTCAGCCTCCTACCAACGCCAACAGAGCTCAACGAAGTCTAATCTCTCCTGGCGTTAGCATTTTTAAACTTGATATCGTTTTATTGACATTTAATAAGTTAAATAGTTTGTCCTAGATTAATATATTTCATAATGTAAATTCAATATTAATCATATATAATAGATAAATATTCTCCTAAAAACATAAATAGTATTTAAGTTTTTAAAAAAAAATTATAATATCGAGTAATATTAAATATTATATATTTATTATTTTTCAAAAAAATTATTTATGATTTATTTTATTGGCGAGTTATTGAAATTTATAATTTGTTATGTATTCTTTTTATTTTCAATTCGCAATCACTGTGTTCTTATTGTTAAAGTACTCGAATAGATAAGAAAGTAGTTAAGTAAGTAGTTAAGTAAGTAAGTAAGTAAGTAAGTAAGTAAGTAAGTGAGTAAGTAAGTAGTTAAGTAAGTAAGTAAGTAAGTAAGTAAGTAAGTAAGTAAGTAAGTAAGTAAGTAAGTAAGTAAGTAAGTAAGTAAGTAAGTAAGTAAGTAAGTAAGTAAGTAAGTAAGTAAGTAAGTAAGTAAGTAAGTAAGTAAGTAAGTAAGTAAGTAAGTAAGTAAGTAAGTAAGTAAGTAAGTAAGTAAGTAAGTAAGTAAGTAAGTAAGTAAGTATTGCGCGAGTCTTTGGTACCGGTGAAACTGGATTTAGCGTTTTCTTGTTTTCATTAAAAGTCGATGAATTGGATCGAGAACCTCCGGCAGTCGAAGCCTCGTCAGTTATCTCCGCCCCCGTCCCCGCCTCTGTCTCGTCGGGTCGCGGGGTTAATGCCCGTCGAACCGTCAACAGCGTACACAGTTTTCTCGACGGCAATCGACGTCTCGACGAAATCGACGAGGTTTCCACATTGCAATAGAATATTAATAAACATCCCTGCGAGGAGAGTGATGTAATACCTGGCAAATAGAGCGATGTAATACCTGGCAAACAGAGTGATATAATACCTGGCAAATAGAGCGATGTAATAGTTTTATAATAGTTTCATTTCATTTGTCAAAAATTATTGGTTAATATAAAATAAATTATGTAATGCAAAAAATTAAATAACTTGGATTATTCGACGATTTTGTTTATTGGGATTTTTAATTATAGATGTTATGCAATGTGTCATTATTTCTACATAACGTTACCACTAGAATATTACATAATATTACTTCCTACTAATTCATCTTGCGGAATGTGCAAAACGCTGTTTCCTTACATTGCGAAGTGGATCCACTTTCACATTAATTTCGCTCGTGTAACGTAAACATCCTGCCTAATTATACCCCCTGACCGGTTGACCGCCCCGCAGGCATCGAGGTTGGCCGCGGGGACGTATCCACAACTGTCCACTCCGTCCGAGGATCAATTGGAAGAGCTCCAAGAGGCAACGGCGGCCGCCAGCGCCGTTACCAGCAAATTGCTCCTGCAGAACGTACAGTTGCAGGATAAGACGAGGAATATTGACGTGCTCAAGACTGCCCTGGTTAGTGTCAGCGTACTATAACCAGTGTACGGAGTACATAGTACAGCGTACAGTGTACAGTATACAGTGTACAGTATACATAGTACAGTGTACAGTGTACATAGTACAGTGTACAGTGTATACAGTACAGTGTACATAGTACAGTGTACATAGTACAGTGTACATAGTACAGTGTAGATAGTACAGTGTACATAGTACAGTGTACATAGTACAGTGTACATAGTACATAGTACATAGTACAGTGTACATAGTACAGTGTACATAGTACAGTGTACATAGTACAGTGTACATAGTACAGTGTACATAGTACAGTGTACATAGTACAGTGTACATAGTACAGTGTACATAGTACAGTGTACATAGTACAGTGTACATAGTACAGTGTACATAGTACAGTGTACATAGTACAGTGTACATAGTACAGTGTACATAGTACAGTGTACATAGTACAGTGTACATAGTACAGTGTACATAGTACAGTGTACATAGTACAGTGTACATAGTACATAAACATGAAGTGTCAATTATTACTAAAACTAAAAATACTTGCTTTTTGATAATAAAATATATTTTGTTTAGATTACTGGAGGCTTAATAACATTTCTTTTAGCTTTGATTTTATTTATCACGACTTACTAACTCATTATATAACCTCTTTATATCTTCTCATTATATCTTCCTCATTATATCTTCTCATTATATCTTCCTCATTATATCTTCTCATTATATCTTCTCATTATATCTTCCTCATTATATCTTCCTCATTATATCTTCTCATTATATCTTCCTCATTATATCTTCTCATTATATCTTCTCATTATATAACCTCTTTATATCTTCTCATTATATCTTCCTCATTATATCTTCTCATTATATCTTCCTCATTATATCTTCCTCATTATATCTTCTCATTATATCTTCTCATTATATCTTCCTCATTATATCTTCTCATTATATCTTCTCATTATATCTCCTCATTATATCTTCCTCATTATATCTTCTCATTATATCTTCCTCATTATATCTTCCTCTTATATCTTCTCATTATATCTTCCTCATTATATCTTCTCATTATATCTTCCTCATTATATCTTCCTCATTATATCTTCTCATTATATCTTCTCATTATATCTTCCTCATTATATCTTCTCATTATATCTTCTCATTATATCTCCTCATTATATCTTCCTCATTATATCTTCTCATTATATCTTCCTCATTATATCTTCTCATTATATCTTCCTCATTATATCTTCCTCTTTATATCTTCTCATTATATCTTCCTCATTATATCTTCTCATTATATCTTCCTCATTATATCTTCCTCATTATATCTTCTCATTATATCTTCCTCATTATATCTTCTCATTATATAACCTCTTTATATCTTCTCATTATATCTTCCTCGTTATATCTTCTCATTATATCTTCTCATTATATCTTCTCATTATATCTTCTCATTATATCTTCCTCATTATATCTTCTCATTATATCTTCCTCATTATATCTTCTCATTATATCTTCCTCATTATATCTTCTCATTATATCTTCTCATTATATCTTCCTCATTATATCTTCCTCATTATATCTTCTCATTATATAACCTCTTTATATCTTCTCATTATATCTTCCTCATTATATCTTCTCATTATATCTTCTCATTATATCTTCCTCATTATATCTTCTCATTATATCTTCTTATTATATCTTCTCATTATATCTTCTCATTATATCTTCTTATTATATCTTCCTCATTATATCTTCTCATTATATCTTCCTCATTATATCTTCCTCATTATATCTTCTCATTATATCTTCTCATTATATCTTCTCATTATATCTTCTCATTATATAACCTCTACCCACGCTCACTAAAGGTAACAATACTTACATTAACGTCGGTACTTTACTTTACTTCAGGACCAACAAAAGGAGTTGACCATTCGACACGCGAAAGAAAGCGACAGAGAGATGAATCAGAGGCTGAAGTCTCAGAAACTAAACCACGATCAAACAATGAAACGTCATCTCTCTTTCATTGATCAGGTTTTCTTTGCACGCTTTCAAAATCTGGAATATTTTTCTGTGGATTATTCTAAAAAATTACATTTTTCAAAATTACTTTACATTCTTTTTTATGATAATTTGGGTACAACAATAAACTTTCAACATCGATTTAAAGAGATTGTCCAAAGAAATTTGTAATGCAGAACATAGTCTGATATTAATTAAGAATTGTTTAGATTTTGTACTTTGTTATCTCCCAAGTATATCTTTGGTACATCTTTCATTACACCGCATTTACACGGAGTTTTATTTTTTTAATGATTAAAAATATCATAATTTTTAATTTTTTTAAACTTTTTCTTAAACTTAATCCATCTCTAAGATTAACCGAATATAATTAACTAATTTTTTCTAGCCAGGTGTTAGCTTCCCCTTTCAATTTAATCTCTCGCAGTTGATCGACGACAAGAAACTGTTAACGGAAAAGTGCGAATCTCTCATCAACGAACTTAAAGGCATTCAGAAGAAATTCACCGACGAAATCAACGTCATCAACCACAAGTTAAAATTTGTTGGGATACATGACAATAGTCCTACAGAGAGGACGAGTTTGTCTTCTCCCTGACCTTAGACATTAATTGCATCTTTTGTTGTCATAGTCATAGTCGCAACAATAGACTGCAACAATAGACTGCAACAATAGACTGCAACAATAGATTGCAATAATAGACTGCAACAATAGACTGCAACAATAGACTGCAACAATAGACTGCAACAATAGACTTTAACAGAAGACTTTAACTGTAGACTGCAACTATAAAATGTAACAATAGAATGTAACAATAGACTGCAACAATAGACTGCAACTGTAAACTGCAACAATAGACTGCAACAATAAACTTCAACAATAGACTGCAACAATAGACTGCAATAATAGACTGCAACAATAGACTGCAATAATAGACTGCAATAATAGACTGCAACAATAAACTGTAACTGTAGACTGCAACAATAGACTGCATCAATAGACTGCAACAATTAACTTCAACTGTAAACTGCAACAATTAACTTCAACAATAGACTGCAACAATAGACTGCAACAATAGACTGCAATAATAGACTGCAACAATAGACTGCAACAATAAACTGCAACTGTAAACTGCAACAATTAACTTCAACAATAGACTGCAACAATAGACTGCAATAATAGACTGCAATAATAGACTGCAACAATAAACTGTAACTGTAGACTGCAACAATAGACTGCATCAATAGACTGCAACAATTAACTTCAACTGTAAACTGCAACAATTAACTGCAACAATAGACTGCAACAATAGACTGCAACAATAGACTGCAACAATTAACTGCAACAATAGACTGTAACAATAGACTGTAACAATAGACTACAATGCCCACCTTGCACACAGACACTCCAATGAACTCAACAAACAAAAGGAGACGTTTTTGGCATCCGAGAAATTCCGAAGAGAAAAGTGGATTGATGAGAAAACCAAGAAGATCAAGGTATGAATATTTGCAATTTACAACTAATCTATTTCGTCTAAACGCCAGAATTTATTACGCGATTTTGCTTCAAATTGATTTGTATTCATTTTCGGTTTCATCAAATCTTCTTTCACCTCAAACACCCGATGCCGTACTTCTCGACAGGAAATGACTGTTAAAGGCCTGGAACCCGAGATCCAACGTCTGATCAGCACGCAAAAGGCCGAGTTGAAACGTCTCAAGTCACTCGAACAAGCCGAACTACTCGCCGCCGATGAAAGAACCGCCCAAAGGTTACCACTGCACCCCGGTTACGCTCGACCCCGCAAACTCCGCCCCGCTAAGCCCCGCTAAGCCCCACCTGAATGACATTACATTCTCCGCTAGCATAGTTACATGCTATTAGATACGAACTCTACTGCCCCACACCTCGTCCGTATCTCCTTCACGAAACATTTAACAGATACGTCTCGATGACTGAAGAGCTCAGAGATCAATT